>CATIWK010170979.1:0-18262 GCA_949634005.1 Mallotus japonicus
AATATCAATTTGAAAATAGCCACCATTTGTGATTTATTTAATCCAAAATTGTTTACTTTTCTTAGTTAAAATAAAAGAATCAAATTTGAAAAATAAACATTGGTAATAATATTGTCATATATTTGACAAGACCAATTCCAACCTATGAGGTCTCTTTAGTTGTGCAATAAAAACTTAAAAAATGGACAATGCATGCATTGATGAAAAAAAAAAAACAGAACCTTTTTTAAAAAATAGCAATTGCAGTTTTGGACTTGCGGCAGCTAAATAAATACCTTTTACACTTCACATCTAATTACATTTGACAAAATGTTCAATCAATTTCCAATGCAATGATGCATCATTCCACCAATGTACATATAATGGACCGATACTACACCTTTCTTTTTTTAATGTTAATTATGACATAAATATTATGTTGAAATGACAAACATTTTTAAATACCTTTTGCATAGTTCGTGATTAATTACGTTTTTAGAACGTAAAAATATAATGTTTGTGATTAAGTAGTAATTTAACGATTAATTTCTAAAAAACATTTTGAGAGATGTAAGTTTAATTTCTTTTTCTTTGATTTAATAAGAAAATTATCTATATTTTGTAGTTCATAAATATTTATTTTTTATTAATAATATGCACATATATATTTTTTGTATTTGTGGTTAATAAAAATTTTAATTATTTCAAAATTCGAGCTTAATAAGCTTAAAAATAGAATAAAATTTTTTCAGCAACTATTTTTCTGTGTCTAAATTGAACCAACAAATAATAACAATAGAATATATTCTTAAAAAAATTAAGTAAATGTCCTAAAAATATGCTCATGAGATGACTTGTGAAAGGGGTGAATTTGCCAAACTGTCGTTGCTAAAAGCAAGAATTATGGCAATGATTTTATATATATATTGGCTTGAATATGTCTCAAGCTAGGAAAATTTCCCATGTTAAAGTCATAACGGCAGGGAGATTGTGGAATCCACATGTCTTGTTAACATGCATGGATCAATTGGAAAACAACGACTTTAAAAAGACATCAATGTGTAGTGTTTGGTTAGAATTCCATTGAAATGTTGAAATGATTTTTTTTTTTCACTTTGCTTATTTTTAAATTCAAAATTTAGTAATGGGAGACAATAATTAGTCATGAAAAGATAATGTTTAACAATAAACAAAATTATTAGAATGAAGGTTGTATTCTAATAGATATTTTCTTTTTCTATGCATAGACATTAGATGTATATAATATATTTGCAATATCATTCTTTGCATCAGCATAAATAAAGAGAGATCGAAAATTGAGTAGTCAAGTGGTAAAAATTATAGGTTCAATCCATGTGTTTTAATTTTTTTATTACTTTCAAATTTTTTTTTTTATATATTGATACAAGAAATGGTTAAAAATCATGAAGTCAAACTCAAATGAATAAATTCAACTTTTAAAATCCTAACACAAGGAAATGCAGATAAGAAACTAGATTTTTCGAATTTGTCTGCTAGTCAATTCAATTCATAAAATTCTATAAAGTTCTAAGGAGGACGGAGACTTGGTGAGGCTCAGCTCAACCTCTTTGAATATCTAATTTGAACCCATTTTGTATTTGAGCTACCCTATATATATATACTCCTTCAAATGGACTACAAAATTAATTAGACACAAAATAATTTAATAGAATGATTCAATAGTTAATTATGAAAAAATAAATATTAATAAATGATATTTATAATCTTAAATTAAATATTTTTACAATTCTAATCATAACTGAGAAAATTAATCAGACTATCTCTACTGTTAATATTGCTTAGGATAAAAATTTATGTGACGGTTCATTTATAAAAAATTCATTTTTGTCCTTCTATTTTCATAAATCGCTAAAAATTGTTTTAGTGGGAATGAGATGTGAATACGTAGGTCATAAAGAAAGAATAGACACTAGGGGTTGGTACGTAGTAGGTAACATAAAATTTCTATTCTCATCTCACTGAACTTTCGTTAATTCATATTCATATTCACATGTATGAGGTTTACGCGGCAACTCTACGAGTTGTTTGATTTCTCGAAGCTTTGAAGAAGAAACAAAGAAACGACTTTTCCAACCTTTGAAGACCAACATCCTCTATTGCTCTTTCCTTAACTACCCTCCCTCTGTAAATGTCAAATACACAGTATATTATTGAAGCGATTAAGCAGATGATGATGATGCAATTCTAAAATTCCCATTAATAAACAACCATGACCAAAATCCTCCTCCTCCATGAGTATTCATGATTAATATATATATATCACCAGCAGCACCAGCCGAAGTGGCAATGGTGCATGGCCCAAGTGTCAATGACCCTCTAAAAATAGGTTAAGCACATGAGTAGAAAACAAATTAAACTCTATGAAATAAAATTATCATTAACTTGGTTCCACAAGAACCTCTAATGCATGGGAATTTTTTTGTTCAAAAAAAAATGGCAATTAATGGAAAATCACATTCATCTACCAAAAATGCACTTGCTTCTTGTTAACTGATCTTGTTTACACTGCCTTTTATGTCACTTAAGCAACAAGTATTCATCAAGATTGTTACAATTTTCTGTTGCTACTTTTCTTCTTTTTTCACTGTCTTTAGCTGCATTTTTTACTATATTATATAGACAATGTGATTGTGCTCCAATCTAAAAATTTATTATTAAACAAACCTTTTACCATTTTTAACTAAAGAAATAAAATCAAACAAAAGCATCAATTTATGAGATTTCAATTTAATATGCACTGATAAGTAACAATCAGGTTGTTCAAAAAAAAATAAGCAACAATCAGTACTTTTGCTTTATCCAATGGTCATGAAGCCAATTTCACTAGTGCCAAAACAAGAACAGAACTTTATGGAACTGGGTTTCACCTGTAATATACCTTACTGTACTCCAAATGTAAAAATAGATTGCTTTTCTGTTATTTTATCCATCTTTTCTAATTTTGGGTTTTTTTGCCTTATTGTTTTATTCATATTATATTCAATATTCCGAGGAAATAATAAAAACTAAAAAGGGCTGAATCGAGTACAAAAGCCAATGGAGGCATACTGTTCCTTTCTGCCTAAGCTCGTCCATAGAGCTTTTTTTTTTTTTTTTCTTCCCCTTCTAAGTAGGTTTATGGGTCCTCAAATGTAATTAGATTTCAATTAATCAAACATCTTTTGAGGGTAAATCAAAAAAAAATTTTACATATAGAAAGCTGGTGTCTTTTCTTTTTCTTTTTTGGGTTTTTTTTTTTACCTGCTTTCATGGATCGTCTCCGACCTAGACAGAGACAAGTATTCTCTGGCTTCACAAAGGCTGAGGTAAATACTAAAGTTTTTATCGTTTGTTCTCTTTTTGTTGTTTCTTCATCTGGGTATTCCTTAATTTTTTTATTTATGCACAATTGTGATAGTTTTAGCCCTTAATTTTGCCTATGGTGCTGTTAGGTTTTTGCATTGTTATTTAGAATGTTTTCATTTTTTTTTCATCTGTATTTGCTCTGTTGGATGTTTTTGTTAATAATGTAGTATTTGTGATTGGCTTCTGTTTGTGATATCATGACTGTATTTCAAATTTCAAACTATCAACAGTATTATGGCATAGAAATTGAAAGTTTGAGATGTTAATTTCAGCCTTGTTATGGAGGAGTTCAATAGGATTGTTAGATTTTAGGGTATCTAATGTGTGTAGTGAAAGAAGCACAATCTCCTGTGTGTATTAGAATAAGTGGGAGTTCTTTAGTTGTTTCCAAAACATGAGTTATTTTCTAGCGTGTTAATGCTCTTCTTCTTTGAGTCCTTCTATGGAGATGGTAGGTTAGTTTTTGTGTTTTCTACATTGCATTGTATGCTGATTCAAGAAAATTTGTTTGATTTTGTAATATAGAGGTTCTTTTTATTTGGTGCAAAATGTATTCTTTCAGCTAGTGGCAAGGTTATGTGCTTCTTTTATGGAGCTCTGAAAATTTGTGCTGCTGAAATGATTATCTGTGATAGTTTGGCTAACATTTCATGCAACGAAGTGATGAATTATTCTTCCTTTATTCATGGAAACAGATTGAGAAGATGGAGCAATTGCAAAAAGAATCAAGGCAACCGATGAACAAGGAATTTTTTCAAAAAGTTGCAAGAAGTTTTAAGTGAGTTGCTTTCATGTACATTTTTATGCATAATGATTATTTGTTTGAATTTCTTGGGACTGCAATCTGGAATCCTATCTGGTTTATGGTTTTCTGATGCACTACTAAAAGTATGCAATGTGAATTTTATTAGTTTTTCAGACATATATCAGTCATCTTATGAAAGATGGGGGTGCTATTCTTAATAAGGTTGGAAGATAAATTGTAGTTTTTATGTAGAACTAAGAAGAGAATGACAGCTGCACTTATTTCTGCCTTGTTCTAGCCAAAAGTAGGACTCAGATTTGCATTTATTCTCAAATCTCACGTATACAGCTCTCTTTGATATACTTTATAGCACTTGCATCTCTTATATATATATATATAGACACACACATATATACATGTTTGTACATATGGGTAGTTATATGCATATATAGATTCATATCAGGAAACTACAAAATCTACCACCAATTTACGTCAATTACTATCTGTCCTATGATTTAAAATGTGAACATGTTTCATAAAGCCTATACATTTATATATATGATGCTTTTGTGTGAAAGCCACTGGTTTGGGCTTAAGTCCTCTTATTCTTACTCTTTGTGCCTTTGCAGTTATTCTTCTGGCCGTGCTGGGAAACCTATTGTTAAATGGACTGAGGTTTTGCTTTTTCACCTTACCCTTTCCTTCTTTGTACTATTGCCTTTGCTGTTATTACCAATTCTTTCCTGCAAGATGCCCTTTGTAGTTTGTGTCCATCGTATAACTCATTTATTCTTACAATTCCTCTTAGGTAGAAAGTTGGTTCCAAAATAGGCAAAGGTGTTGCCCATCCAGGGTGACATCTACAACTGATTTTTCAAAAGAAGGTCCTTGCCCAAAAGATGCTCCTTCAAATGAGGCAAAAGAAAGTTCCCAAATGCCCAAAGGTGTTTCTTTTCTCTTCACTTTTTTATATGATTTTAGTGCTGCTAACCATGAAAAGCTGCGCAGGACTATTTAATGTTAGTAGTCTTTTAAGATCAATTAGATGATTAGAGTCATTTGTGGTGTTGGGCTGTCGGCTATTTAGTTCTGTTCATCATTGATGCCTAGGGTATATTTTGGTTTCCCGCAAACAATGCATATATGTAAGTGTCTAGGTATATAGCCCACTCGCATCTAAATTTCCGTGCTTCTAGCTTCTGTAGATACTTTCCAAGTGACTGTTTTCATTAATCAAAATAATTCACATTAATAGAGAAAAGATATGCATTATGGATTCATAAATGATGAAAAGAATTAGAAATTCACCTTTGATCTGCTCTACATGTAGAATTATCTCCAGGGTGATTTAATTTACAGTATCTATTAATGAGAAAGTACAAGATTTTTTTGTTCATTAAATTTGAGGTGGGAGTAATTGGTTTGATACTTGTAATGTAAATTGTAGGCCTCATATATCTTCCTGAGTTTCTTGGAGCTTCATGCCTGTTTTTGCATTCCATGCAGAAACCATAATCTTTTGATGATCTTCAATAACAAACTAACAACGTTGTTTAAAAGCAGGAGAAAAAGACTTGAATTTATCTGAGATGGAATTTGAAGCTAAGTCATCAAAAGATGGGGCATGGTAAGCATACATATCATATTATTTTGCACCCTGTTATTTAATATTTAACATAGAATTGTTGAACATGTTCATTTATTTTGGATTGAGAAACGTGGTTAAATTGAAGGTGACTTGGTCTTCATGCTTCTAAGCATTTGTTCGAGCCATCTCATCTAAGGAAAATTGCAAAAAGCCCAAGAAAGAAACATTTGAATGCTTGACCTTGACCATATTGGTGCACTTCTATTGCTAATTGTTAAAAGTGTGTAGAACTTTGGTCAGTCCCAAAGATGGACTTTATTCCTGTCTTGATTGTGCTTCGGAGTTATGATTGCAGGAGTGTGCATTAAATGATTACTTTTGATGCCAATTATTTGACAGAATGGTTGCCTGCTTCATCAAATGTGAGTGGATTTTCAAAGCTCATGTCTAGCATTTTCTTTTTGACTTTGCAGGTATGATGTTGATATGTTCCGCTCTCACAGATTTCTTCCATCTGGTGAAGCTGTAAGCACTTAAACTATGATAGACTGCATGCTCTATTCAATTAATGCTGGATGCTAAACAGATGTACAAATGGCTAAAGTCATTGGAATGCAGTGATATGCTCATGATCTTTTAAAACAGAAAAGATTAAAATATGAACATGTTTACAAGCCAATTCCCTTGTATTATTGCCCTAATAAATCGTTTAATTTTTTGTCATTTGTTAAAGGAAGTTCTTGTTAGATTCATCGGATTTGGGGCTGAGGAGGATGAGTGGGTAAGCATAAAAAACGCGGTGCGAGAACGCTCTGTACCGCTTGAGCATTCAGAATGTCACAAGGTGCAAGTTGGAGATCTTTTATGCTGCTTCCAGGTGATTTTAGTTTTATGCATATCCTAGAAAATTCTGTTTGTGTTTGGAAGTAGATCTCATCTTGGCTGCTCTTGATATTATTAGGAAAGAAGAGATCAGGCCATATACTATGATGCTCATGTCATAGATATTCAAAAGAGAATGCATGACATAAGAGGCTGCAGGTGTATTTTCACGATTCGGTACGATCATGACAATACTGAGGCAAGTGTCACTAGCATATCAGCAACTCTGTACATTTGTTTTCCATCATTCTCCTTCTTGGTACTGAAATCAAGTCTTTCTGTTTTTTCTGCTTCTACCAGGAAAGAGTCCGATTGAGGAGATTATGTCGCAGGCCAACAAATTAGTTCATTCATCCGATGGTCCAATTTTTTTCCCCTTAACTCGAGTCCATACAAATATTATATTTTTTTGTCCACATGTATTCTAGGCTGGGGGAGGGGACTTGGGTGAACAACTTGATAGGGCATTCAACAGCATTGGTACCGGTAGGAAGCCTGTGCAGGTTTGTTCAACATGTGTTAGCATCCATTGTTGATCATCAATATGCAAATTCATACAGTTTTGCTGATATAATTTTTTTTCTTCTGTTTCACCTTGCAAAACTCAAGAAATTCTCAAGTGGAGTTGGCTACTAGTATTTTACATTCAAATATTTTGGGTTACATATTAAAAAAGAAGCCTCTAGGTCATTCAATATCACCTAATACTAACGGCAAAAATAAAAAGTATTTTTTATTTTTTTTTATATAGTTCAGGTTAGTGAAGAAAAAAATGGAATTTCACTTAACTGTCTTTCATAATCCAGGAGAATCAAGCACCAAATGAGTTGAAGTATTTAATTCGAGTTCTAGCAGTAATCAAGTCCAATTTTAAATTAAACCAGGCGATGGTCATGCGCTAGATTATATTCCCTCTTCTTACCATGACAGGTCATTATCAGAATCCAATTCCCACCTAGGCTGTTGGTTCTAAATGAGCTAAATTTGAACTAACTTGCTTAGCATTTCAATAATCAATAAGCTCATTTGGTGCTCAGAAATACAAATTTTTATTCGAATTTTATGAAAGTTATAATACCACAAGCTAAAGTGAGGACTTTCAAAGAATGACAATTTTTCTCAATTCTGCTCAAGCTCATTTGCAGTCATAAACCATTGGCAGGCAGTATGAATTAGTGATAAACTGCGTTCTCAGCATCTGCGGGCTTATGTATACTCTTTTGGAACACAAGAATGTTGTGCAATCGAACTTTCCTGTTTTTGAACTGCTATGCCAGCACTTTCCAGAATTCTGAAATCAGAAAATGTGCATGATAGAGAGAGCATTCAACAATGTAGGTGAACCATATTCAAGAAACACATCCGCACAGTGGTCGCCTTCAGCCAATAAAATGCAAATCCATGGTATTGGTAGCCTTTCCCAGGAAAGGATAGAACGGGGAGAAATCCTGTCATAGAAATCATAGGATAGTTAACATTATTGCCCATACTGATGCAGGCAAAAATGGAAGAAAATAAAACTGCTTTTCAGAAGATCTTGTTGCTGTATTTTGAGTAAATCAAATAGAAATCCATCTCAGCTCCCTTGTCAATATTTTTACACACCCATGCCAGGCTTGTCCTCATATTCATAAACATCACTCCTAGAGCTTCACTAACATGGACATATATGGGCATTCTGCATGCTTAAAAGAAGTCCAACTGCAGATTGAAGGTTGGGTGGAGATTGCATTGCGCACCACGTCCACTTTTGTTAGTCCAAGGCTCTCCTGACAAACATTTTTAAACAGAATTTCCTTAGAGCTTAAAGAAAAGAAAAAGGAAAAATACTAAGGCAAAAACCAAAAAATAAAATCTAAAACTGTGGGAAAGATGGGCATTCGATGGGAATTGATATCATTTTCCGAAAAAGTCCCCACCGGTTGTGACACTTTTCCAACTTCAAGTGCACCAGGCTCGCAGAAAGCAATCAGTGGTACTTTTGGCCCCTTCAATAGTCAGTTTCGATGATAAAATGCTCAAGAAAGTGGATGCTTTCATTTTGCACGACTATTTCTCCAAACCAAAAGAAAGCAAATAAGAGATACTACTACCTCAGCAATCAAAGGGAGCCCAAAAGTGGTATACTATGTTCATCTTGGAACCCTGGAGTAAGATGCATATGATGCAAAACCTCCACAATCAAACTTATAACAATCTTAACTAGCATTATGATAAGCCAAGCAACAGCAAGAATAATGTCAAGCATTTATAATTCTCAACTTCTTATCATTTTACAAAAGCAGATTTATCTCTGCAACATCTCCACAACAAATAATCACTAAAGCATTAAACATGACCCACATGTCATATTCCTCAGGGTTATCCTAAGAATTGTCTGGCATTTTATATCACCTGAAGAAATTTTCAGAAGTACATGAGACAAACTTATGTTTGGATCCATGTAACTGAATTATAGCGTGCATACACATGTTAGATTTAGAAGATATTGAAGCGTACAGGAAACTCTCAGATTATACATTGTTATTGAAACATTGTTAGTGGAAACAAAATGATAAATTGTATTTATGTTGATTTCTTCACCTTCTTAGGAGGCTTTTACTGGGACATAGTGAATATTAACAGAAAGCATTCTTTGAAATTTAGTATTCTGTATTGATTTAATAGCTTTAAGCCATGTACAGTCATCAAGAACGCCATTGCGAGCAAAATCAAAATTCATAGAAAAAGATCACAACATTCATAATGGTTGTCTTCTCATGAATGTCAAAGAAAAGGTAAAAGATGTGAGCCAGAAATATAAAGATGACTCATTAAACGAAGTAGCATTTTCAACACTAAAAACCAGCAAAAGGAAAGCTAATAAATTCCATACCAAATCCAAAACTAATGCCAAGCAGGCATGCAGGAATACCAAGCCAACAAAGAGGACAACAAGCTTACTGGTAAGATGCTCTAGAAACCAGAAACCCAGGCTGGATACTTTTGAGCCGTATGAATGTGAATAAGTCCTGAAAGCACAAGTATTAATTAATAAATGCATCCATTTTGACTGAAAACAGCACAACAAAAAACCTGCAAAATTCATGCCAAAGGACTTACCAAGTAAAATAGATGCTTTGGTTTCTTGGTGCTGACAATGCCATAGAACAATGAGAGCACACCAACAACATTTCAGCCTTGATCTTGACCACAAAATATTAACAATTTAACCTTGGATTCTCTATCATACACCTACTTCCAACATGCTCGCATTATTGAGCTATATGCATCAAAGAGTATCATAAAAGCTAGAAAACGTGTAAGTGTTAACCACTTTTAAAAAGGATTGAGACCAGGTAGAATTTCAGAGTTATCAAATGCCATGGATTTTGCCACCAGCAAAGTACCTTTCAAACAAAATTATTACACAATTACTCGGTTCATATAAACATCATATCCTGAATATGAAGATGTTACTCAAAAGGCTTACTAACTTTCACAAAATGACTCGTTTTGTACTTGTATTTAGTTGCAAAGCCATAAAAATAAGGCCCAGCCTGCTCATATCTGGGAGGTAAACAAGTATCTTCAGCAGGAGCAACCAAACCACAAAAATGAAAGAGGACCAGGAAAAGAAGGATAGAAGTAGTGCTGCTAAAAAACAACAGCATTTACACACACGGACCCTAACAGTAGGACTATAAGCAGTTCGAAATTAATATAATAAAGAAAAGAAATTACAAACTTTTACTTCAAAGTATACAAAATAGGTACATCCTCCCTTTTTTAGGTCAAATTCAGACATCCCATAAGTACGTGAGTGAAGGAACATAAGGATCCTAAAGTCTAAAAAAAGGTACCAAAAAGGATAAGTACAGACTCAATGACTGAATGCCTAGAGCCCATGGCAAAATCATGATAGCACACTCTTGGGAGTACTATATTAATAACAAAAACATGACCTGTGCACAGACCTTCAACCAAGTGACCACTATTCATTACTATACAAGGTTCTTTTGCAAAAGATCTCAATTGGCCCATTAACATTTCCATGCAATTGAAAGAGAGTGCACAGGTATTCGTAATAGGTGCTATATATTGACGATCATAAAGAAGAATTTTGCATACATAGACTCCCAAAAGCTGTGATGCATCGTTTTGATTTAATCAGATGCTTGATTCCCAGCGAATGGTCATATGAGGTGAGAACTGTCTTCTAGGTACTACACAGGCATGGTCACTATAACATCAAGCGCTCCAGTTCATGAGACGGTTCGACCATAGCAAACAGATGCAATGTAAAGATTCTTCGCCCATTTCTCCTGGAAAAACAAAAAGAAAAATACATAAATGATCATGTATTACTCTCTATACAAAATCATATGGATGCATACGTCAAAAACACAAACAAAATTATCAAATGAAGGAAAAAAAAACCTTGACATGTGTACTCGGAAAAGCAGAAGTTCTAAGTGTCTCTTGGGTCTCATCTGCTGGTTTTCTTCTAGGAACACTAAGAACAAAAGCAGCCTGGTCCCAAGTTGCTGCAGTAGAAGTAATGCGATAACCACTATCCCACCTTCTATGAATTCCTTCACTGGGATATAAAAAATCCAGCTCCACAACCTGCAATCCAGAGGTGTAAAAAGAGATGTAATAGAAATTATCTTAAATACAAGTAAAGTAACCCCTTTTTTTTAATAGATCACCAAAGTAATTCCATTAAGCAAAAATTTAAGAAATCAATGAGACCTGATCAGAGAATCCTGCTCCACGAGACATAACAATTGCCCATCTACTTCCAGCAGTGGCCATGGCAGTAACATAAAAACCCTCTCTCCATTTCTTATTAATCCACTTGAAAGGGAATGAATCGCTGACTTTGTAGGACTGCTGTAGATACTGGGTTCCTGTAATTAAATAAACAAGTTAAAAAAATTGCAATAAGTAAATGCCAGAAGAGCACTTCCCTAACCGCTTAGGATATGTGATGCTAACCTTTAGACATTACAACTAGTGAGCTTCCATTGTTTGCTCCTGCTATTGCGCTGATGTAGTAATTCTTCTCCCATTGTTCCATGATCCATTCCTTCAAACACAAAGAAGCAAACAGGCCAGATTAGCTTGTTGACCCACAAACTAAAGGATACAACCATAGTTTTAAACATCCACAACACATGGTAAAGCATAATTACGCAGTGCAGATTTTGACATTACACTCTCACAGAAGATGACTGTTGATTTGCCATACTACAGACTCATGGCAAAATAACTACCTGTTTTTTAAAGGAAGGAAACTAACCTTGTGCAGGAAATAAGGTGAAAGCTCATAGACTTGAGCAGTGAAGCCAGTTCCAGCATCCATGATTAAAGCCCATAAGTTTGAGCAAGAAGCCACACTGCTGATAAATAACCCATCTTCATTTCCTTTATCTATGTGCTGTGAGAGCCTCATATCAGCCACGTTGTAGTGATACCTATGATGGGAAATGAAAATGTCAACCTTCTATCTTTTGCGAAAAAACATGATGAACTCAATATGTAGCTGTAAGTGCACACCTCTGCTTCATTGGGCGGCGAGCATTGTAAACACTGATCCATTGAGTTGCAGGCATCCCCATCCGTACTTTTTTCTTCGGTTGTTCATCTTCTTCCTCCTCCATTGTCAATCGTCCCCTCTTATGTCCAACCTGATATATAAGCTTCATAACAAAAGATACATGTGTAAATACAACCTCCAGATAATTGGACAGAGGAACATTTGGCTCCACAATCAGTCAACAATAATTTCAAGATACGGAAACTGAAGCTACCTTCTGAGCGCCGTCTGTGTTTATTGGCCTAATGTCTGGATTTGGACCCACAATCCCATCAAAAAGGGAGATATATTTTGCATAATTGGGTTCCTCGTCAAACTTCAAATTTACCACATACTCAACAAACTGTCGGAAAGGTTGAGGACAGAAACAACACAAGGTTTCTGGGGAAGTGGCCATCTTCTTCTTACAAACTAGGAATCCTTTATTTTCCCCCTAAGGAAGATTTTTTAAAAAATTTTCAGAATGACTGAGAAATTAATTTTTAATCACAATTCTATAAATTACAGAATCTCCAAACCTGATATCCTTGCCAAGGCAATCGACCACGGAGAAGAAAAATGAGCGTGTAGGCAAGGGACTCTAAGTCATCTCTCCTGCTACCAGTTCTACCAAGGTGAGCATGAACACTGGCATACCGCACTGTTCCCCTGCAGTACAGATTATTGGGCACCAGTAAGTGACAGACAGGAAAAAAGTGCAAACTTCCCACCACAATCTCAAGCAGACATATGATCAAATAATACATGAAAATTCATTTTACCTAAAAACATCTGGACGTTGATCATATTCCACGTGGTGGCCAGTTGAACTATCTCGCCATCTGGTTGCTGCATATCAAAACAGGCAATAAAATTACTAAATGTAAGTGAACTCTCGCCTCCAAAAGGAAAAAGAAATGTATTTATACAAGTGCTAAAAGGCTAAAAAGACAGTCATGACTCAACAACTTACCTAATCCAAGATCAACAAGAAACAGCTTTTTTTCTTCAGGACTTCCAGTGGGGCCAAGCAAAAAGTTCTCAGGTTTTACATCCCCATGCACATATCTGTCAGAACAGAAGCAGCTGTGTTACATCAAGTTCTCTATATGAAGAGGGGCAGAGAGCAAAACTATATAATTCATAGTTAACCACTAAATGTAATTCAAAAATTGGGTAAAAGTACATTCAGACCAGCATTAAAATAAAGTCTTTTTATTAGTAGAAAAACTTCACAACAGAATTGTTAACAAATAGAAGTACCCCCTAGAGTGCATCTTCTCAAGTATGGAGATTGCTTCGATGGCAATGCATGCAACCATTTCAATGGACATCCTGAAATTGTAAATCAACAGATTAATGCAAGATATATTTAAAGTGGTCGATCAATTCATATAATATGTTAATAAAAACAGGTAGCAAATGTCAAAAGGAAGTTACGTGTGTGAATTATTATTCCAAACATCCCACAAACTAGGTCCAAGCATATCCATAACCTGCATTCAATGTAGCAATTCATTCAGGCATATAAGACTCCAGCTTAAAAAGCTATAGCTCAAATAACCACTGTAAGATCCAAAATAAAGATACCAAATTCATCAGTGCATACCATGACATAGTAGTCACCTTGCCGGCCTTTATAGTGAACTCGTGGGACACCATGACTACCTCCAAGTGCACTGTAAAGAGCCATGCCATGACAACAAAAAATTATAACCTCCCACATAATCAATTACTCCATAAACAACCACAATCAAAATAGAAGAATAAAAAAAGAAATTCAATTTATATCAAACAAAGATAAAGCATTCTCACTTGTAGACTTGCCACTCATAGGGTGGTCCATAATTGCATCCTTTGCTACTTCGATGCTCAAATTTCAGTGCAACCTAAAAGTTAAACATAAAACACAGCCCAGTTAACATTTAACAATGTGATCAAGCATAACTTTTAAAGCAGAAGTGGTATGGGACAGACAACCAGACCTCTCCAGGTCCAGAAGCCGTGGCACTAATGCGTCGGCCAACATACACTTGTCCAAAACCTCCTTTACCAAGCTTTCTTTCTATTCTGTATACTGGAGAACCTCCAACTTGAACCTGTTCACATAAAGCAAAACGGTTTTAAAGACTGCATTACTTTGGCTAATAGTAATGACACCACTACCACCACCACAACTCATCATTTCATCTCTCGCCTAAATTACAAATTAGCCTTAAATTCCACTTCTTTCATTTTAATGCATTTCACATTTTCAAAACAAAGAAACCAAAATCCATACAGAAATTGGAAAAAAAAAAGGCACTATACTCCTCTACATTAAAAATGTTGTAAAAAGTGGCATATACACAGAATCTTGGAATTTTATTCTAGATGAAAAAAAAAATCCTCCTCCACTGCACATTTTCTTAACATCCAAACAATGAAAACAAAGAAAAGAGCTTTCTCTCTCACCTTCTCAGGAAGCGGAGCGGTGCTTCCTTCATCCTCAGCGCCAGGGCCTTTATCGCCGCTACGACCGCCGCTATCGTACTCATCCATGGTCTGCCGTGCAACTTCCTCTTCAGAAAAAGGTGTCGTTTTGTCGACTTTCAAAATGATATTATTGTCGTTGTTATCGTCGCTGTTATAATTATTTTTAATATCAACAGCGATCAGTTCCTTGTTTTTCCTCTGTTGGCGAGTCTGTACAGTGAGCTTAATCGGATTCGGATTCTGGTAAGATTTTTTAAGCGTCCGATTTCTTCTGCGTAAACGGTCACGCAGCTCAGGCATGCTAAGATGGACGGAGGAGGAGACAGCGGTGGTGACGACGGTCGACCATGGAGGCTGACAGATTCATTCAGGTTCTTCTAGAATCATCCAACTCCAAAAAAAAATTAAAAAATAATGACAACAATAGAAAAAAAAAATCGATGATCGAAAGGGAAATAAATAAAGAGAAAATTAGGGTTTGGTAAGTTGGGAAATTTCGGAGATCTGTGGAGGGAAATGAAAAGGAGAGAATTTTTTCTCTTGTATTTAGTACAGAGAGAAAAGAAATAGAAGAAGAAGAAGAAGCAGCAGCTGCTTGTGCTTTGTTGATTTTTTGTTTTTTGTTTTTAAATTTTTCCTCTATTTGTTTTGTTTTTTATTTAATATATTTTTTTTATATATCTATAAGACAAAAATTTTAAAAGCTAAAACTTCTCTTCAAATAGTGTTAAAAAAAAATTCTCTTCAAAGAAAAAGTTTTAAACTGAATTTAATTTGATTTTTCAAATAGAAAAAAGATTTTTGTTTTGAATATGTTGAAAAAAACTTAATTTTATTTGTTCCAACAAAATAAATAATAAGTAAAAAGAAAATAAATAATAATTGAACGAATAATGGTAGGTATTTTTAAGGTGATTTTATTTTTAAAAAATTATTTTAATTTAAAAGAATGCGAATGAATTATTAGTGTGATGAAAAAATTCTAAATGCGAAACTAATATTATTTTTTAATTTAATACATTTTTTATCAAAAAAATTATTGGAATTTATATATATTAAATGGTCTAAAGTCATTATATTTAAAATTTAACAAATATCGTTTTTCATAATTCATTATGTACCTATATAGTTATTAAAATTCATAATATTTTTTATAAAAAATATAACAAATTTTATTTTAAAATACACAGGTTTTATATTATGTAAAACACTCTAATTCTATTACATATAAAATATTATTCTTTCTTTAAATGAAAAATTATGTCTTTTATTCTAATAAAAAATCCATGAAATCCATTTTCAACTATTTTTTATTTTTCATTTACTTTATTTATTCAATTATTATTACTACATATTAAATATATTTATATATACTCTTAATAAAATAATAAAATAAAATTATTGTAGTATCTTTTAAAGTTCTAATTTTTATATTTAATTAAATTGTAGATTTAATTTATTAAAATTATTTAATTAATTATTTTAAAATATGTAAATTATTTACAGTCCGTATAAAGTATTAATTCACAACTAGTTAAAAAATTAATTTGTAAAGATATAACATGAAAATGTCGACAATGAGTAAACTATTAAAATTCTAATATATTAAAAAATTTAAAAAAATTATTCAAAATCAACATGTTCTAAAATCTTTGTAATTTTTTATTTTATTTCACTTAAAATTTTTTCCATTATATTAAAAGTGAATAGATGTAATTTAAATAAATTACATTAATTAATAAAAACGTCATAATATTTTTACAAAAAGGTGTTTCTCCATTGATGTTATTATAATTTAAAAAAATATGGCAACAAAAATTTTTAAAAAATTATTAGATATGTTTTATTTTTAGTTTATCTATAATTTTTTTCTACTTCATGCAAAATGACAAAAATGCATATATTTTTATCAATTTTGAAGTGTGTTAATTTAAAACTCAAACCTCTAAACTAAATCAAATTCTCCGAAAATTCATTTCGAGCGAGTCTCGTGTGTTTTGTATGCCTTATAGAACCCACGTGCGTGTAGATGTGTGTCCGAGAATGTGCCAAAGTGCCAATTGTGCATGCGTGTGCACACAACCACGCGCGCGTGTCTTATCTGTGCATGCACATGTGTTAAGACCCAAGATTTTATAAATTTTTAATGTTTATTTGAAGATTTGCCGTGTTAATTATTTTTATACATGTTATTGTTATTTTATTTAATTATTTTATTAAGCAGTAAAGTTTGGTTAATTATTATTATATTTATTTATGGATTTAATTATTGTTAATATGAGTATTTTATTTAATTATTATTTAGTTGATTTGTTATTAAATTAAAAAAAATGAAATGAATGAATAAATAATAAATAAATATAATATACATTAAGTATGTTTGAGTATATATATATATATGTAAATTTAATTATTATTATTATTATTATTATTATTATGTATATATAAAAATTATTTTTTTCCCCTTTTCCCTCTCTTCCTCTCTTTCCCTTCCCCTCTTCCCCTTTTCCTTCCTTCCCTTTCTCTTCTTCTTCCTTGCGAATCCTGTCTCTGCGCGCCACCTCCTCTGCACGATCCGGCAAGCTCACACCACCAGTTGCCGTCGCACACCCCCAGCCACACCGCCAGTCACTGCCACCCTTCTTCCCTTCCTTTCCGTCCTTGTCAGCTGCCTTCTCCTCCATTTTCTTCTTCTTCCGGGCAGCCTGCTGTGGTGGTCGTCGGTGCAGATTCCGGAGACGGTTGAGCTCGATCTTAGGCTCGATAGAAAGCTCTTTTCAAGAGCCACACTTCTCTTAAGGTAATTCAAGCTGATTACCTCTTTTTCAGCTTCAAAATTGGTGATTTTCATCTTAGGTTTAATTCTAATTTTTGTGTATTTAGTTAGTTTAATTTAGTTAAAGCTTAGTTGAGTTTGGTTTATTAAATTTTAAGGTTTAATACTCACTAATATGATTTTTCCATGATTTTTGAAAATTATTTGAAATTATTGAATTTTTGAAGAATTAATTGTAATTTAGAAAAAATTATATTATATAATTTAAATTAATTTTAGTTGATGTTAATTAGCTTTTGAATGTAATTCTAAATATTAATTATTTTCCTAGATTATTATAATGTTAGAAATTTATTTATAGATTTTTGGATTTTTAGAAAATACTTATTAGTGATAATTTTGGAAAATATGTATATATTATTTAAAAATGAGATTTTTGGATAAATTGTGGAAAATTGGTGATTTTGATAATTAATTATAGTTGCTATTTAATTTTATTTATTAAGGAAAATTTTTAATGATTTAAATTGTTATTATGTATTTTTGGTGATATTAATTAATATAAATATACAAATGTATTAATTATTATTGATTTCAAATTCATAGAATTTATATATTTAAGTTAGTCTATATTTATTATTTGTGCATGTGTTATATTGATAATTAATTTTGGTTTATTAATTGATATTTAAGGATTTATTTTAGTATTAAAGATTTTGGTGATTTGTATGATATAAGATCTTAGTGTATTTTTAATTAAAATTACAATGAAATCATGTGTTTTAAATGATTTTAGAATTTAATAGATTATTAAAATGATTTTTATAAATCATTTATTACTTTTTAATTAATTAATTCTAATATTTGAAA
>CATIWK010171013.1:0-19377 GCA_949634005.1 Mallotus japonicus
CAAATGAAAAATGAATATAACAAAAATAAAAATAGTAAAGGTTAGAGAGGCAAACACTCGAGTAGGCTTCTCCTTTTTTATATTGTCCTTAATAACCAAGATTTGGGCCATTATCTTCAGAAAATTTGATATTTAAAAAGAAAAAATTAATAAATAAGGTAAAAATTTAAATGCTTATAAAATACTTGAAAAGAAAATTATTTAAAATTGTGAAGAAAAAGAAGCAAAATTATATAAGACAGAAAATGGAAGGTAAAAAGTATTCAAAAGGTCACATTTGTAATGATTAATTGGTCATTTGTTAGCCTTTAACTTATGATATGGTCACTTCATCAAGTTAGACTTCAAGATGTTGATCTTATACTTTAAATAAATTGAATTCACACCATATATTATTACCTTATATTTATCCCAACAATCATCATAAATGATTTAAGGGAATAAAAATAATTGATTTTGAGATTTTGGTTGAATTTCAACATCATAAGTGGACACACAAAATGCAACATACCAAATAATGAATAAATATTCACAAAAAAAAAAAGCATAATAAAGGCTATTTGAAATGTAATTAATAAAAAAGATATGAAATTGAGTAAGGAAAAAGATAAATTCATATAAAATCTTTTAAAATTTAATAAAAAGGAAAATCAAGATAACAAATAATAAATAAATCAAGACAAAATAAGAATAAAAGTTATTATGAGAAGAATTCTTGAAATGAAGTAAATAAAATGAAAATTGTGATTAAAATATTGAAATAGAGAATGGAAACTTAAATAAATGTGAAATGAGTAGCCACAAAAAATAAATTAGGTAAAATTGATAACAAATATAAATAAATTGATAATAAAATAAAAGAAATAAATGATACATATCTATGTAATAAAAAGATAAAAATGTTAGAATAAGAAACTAAACAACAAAATAAAAATTTAAAAAATTAGAAAAGGGGATGAGATAGTAAGAAGTTATATGAAAAAATAAACATTAAATTTATAAAGAATATAACAAAATAAAAAAAATAAGAGTATGTTGAGATAAAATGTAGAATAAATAACAGATATTAAATATGTAATAAAAATAAAAATAAAAATGAATGTAAAAATACCAAATTAAATGGCAAAATAATGAGAAATGAAATAGTAGAGTTAAAAAAAATGAAACAAAAATAGAAATTAAAATGTGGCTAGCTTGAATTATAAAGTACATAACAATAAATATTAAAGTAAGAGATTAAGATAGTAGAGGTGCATATATAGAAAGAAAAAAGAATAAATATCAAATAAATAACAAAAATGAAACATAAGAAAAAGAGCAAATAAATAAATTATACACAAAATAAATAAAAAATGAGATTGAGCGTAGATATTGTGAATATGAGAATAATAAAGAAATATAAATAATAAAAGAAAAATTAAAGCAAATTAGTAATAATTTGGACATAAATTTGTAAAGATAAGGAGATTGAGGATAGAGATTAGTATAAGATATAAATAAATGTAGAGACTGAGATTGAGATAAATACAGATATGGATTGACGAATATATAATAATGAACAAGAAATAAAATGTTTGAAAAGTAAATTGCAATATGCGTAAAAGTTAGGAGTTAGTAGAGTTAGTAATGTTAGCAAAGTTAGTAAATTGAGAGATTGAGAGTTTTGATATTCACAAGAATATGAATATATATATATATATATATATATATATATAATGCAATGAATGATGCAAGTCAGGGTGCATGCAATATGATGCAATTGCAAAATTCATGTAAAATGGTAGTGATGCATGTCAGGGTTCATGCAAGAATGCATCTACAAGATCTAAAAGTGGTTCACACATGGTAGTGATATGCAAAAGGCACATGATATGCAATCAAGCACATGAAAATACACAAATACACAAATGCAAGAAATGGAGAAGAATTTGGTTAGCAAAATGAAAATAAGGGGTTAGTGATAATAATAAAATGATATAACAAATAAAAATTGATTAGAAATCAATGAAAAGCACAAAGATCATGATTAATCCTCTTGGAAGCAACAATTCAACCAACAATGACCAATTAGTACTCCTAAGATCACAAAATACACAAAAAACACAAAAAATCACAAATACGCACTAAATAGACACATAACTTTCAATATTCACAATTTAGACAAAAAAAAAAATTCATAAATTGATCATCAAAAACCAAAATAAGGATATATACATAAATATTGCAACAACAAGATTGCAACAACAAGATTGCAACAATGGTTAAGAACAATCAAAGATTCAACTCAAATAGGCACTCAAACAGTAAGGACTCAACTCATGTATTTCAACTATAAGAACAAAGAAATTGATCCCAAAGTCAAACAAGAAATAGAGCATAAACACATATTCATAATAATAAATGCAAAAAAAAAAAAAAAAAAAAACAACAACGTAATGTTGATTATCAATTAAAACCAAATCAATTTAAAGAAGAGTAAGAAGATGAATGGTTTTAAAACAAGAGTTGTATGTTAAAGAAAAATGTTTTAAAAATGAAAATAAATAAGAAAAATATTAAATTAAATCATCCTAGGACCTTAAAGACTTATCTTGATGATGTATAATCATCATTTAATGCACAAGAGGCATTAAGACCATTATCAGAATCATTTTGAAGATCAGAAGAGGGATGGCTGATTTTGGAGTCTAAGTAGCCAGTGTGCAAGAGGTGAATAGCCGGGTTTGGAGAGCTTTAGCCAGAATTGGAGGATGAATAGCCGGGTTCATCATGCAATTTTTGCTATTCACCTTTGGGAAAGGGTGAAACTCGAACATTTTACATAAAAAATTAAAAAATCAAAGCCCTGAACCCAAGAAATTAGACCAAAGATAAAGACATATGTGTTTTTGAAAGTGTTTAGCCTCATAATATGAGATTAAACTCACTAAAAACAAAGATTTGATTGAAGAATTTGAGATTGAAAGCAAGTAGAGTTAAGTGTGTAGTAAGGTTGTTTGAGAGTTGATTTGAGGTTGACATTGAGATACTTTTAGAGAGGTTTTTGTGTTGGAATTTGGGAGTGTTTAAAGGTAGATTAGGGTTGTATTTAGGCTAGAAATTTGATAGAGTGGTGAGAGAAAAAGGTGAGATGAGGAGAGAAGCAAGTCAAGCATTATTTTGGTTCAATTTTTCTATTTTTCACTCTTTTTGTTCTCACTCCAACTTTGCTACAACAAGTTTCTCTCTCTTGTTATTGGCTCTCCTCCCCAAAATGCTGCCTTAAAGATTTTATTTATAGACAAAAGCTTAGTGGCATTGATTTAATTAAGTTACATCACAATGGGATATTATTTACTACTAAATGACAAAAGTATGTACTTATGTCAATTCAAAAGTGACACTTGTCCTAGAATATTCCTAAGTGGAATATTCTTCACTTGGTCACTACTATTAGGGAATTATGTATTATTTTAACACACGTGTGGGACTCGATTTGACCGTTGGTGGTCAAAATTTTAACTTTTTGCCAAATGGTCCATATAAACACACTGTAATTCTAAAAGACATTTTTAGACATAAATTAGATTCTGGGAGCTTGATTTGACCTTCGAAAAGGTCCGTTGACCAAAGTTTGACTTTTCATCCTAGGCCTTCCCGAGGTTAAACCAAAGCTCCTAGAACGAAAAGAAGTCTGAAAAAAGACAACATAGATATAAAAATAGTCCTTTTCTGGACTTTACTGATTGACTTGACAAATGAAACTCAACACAGACTTTCTATTTCTCAATCATCAGAACCTCTTTCTTAATCTAAACATTTTCTATCAAGAGTTTATTTAGGGTTAAGTTTAGGTTAAATAAGGTACAATTTGGCATTCGAGTAGGGTTTTAGTATTTTAAATAGTTCTGAAATGGCTTATCAATCATCATTCTTATTCAATCTCATCTGCTATTAAGATATTTTTCTACTTTCATCATCGGCCTTCAAGGTTTTAAAAAATATCCTAATAGCTTGCCCCCAGCTTTAGAGGAATTTATGTGTTTTTACCTAAAACATTTGAGAAAGAACTTTTGAGTTTCTATGTCTCAGAAACAACACACAAATTCAGATAAAACATAAAAAAACACAAGAGTTGAGAATCTATACCTGAGTTTATCATGGCTCGCAAGTCGCCTTAATTTCTTGTGAACTCAAACTCGAAAACATAGGTTAGTATTGAAATGTTGATTGAAATTAGAACTTGACATTTGGATTGAAAATGGAAATTAAAAAGGGAAAAAAGTTAACCTAGAGTCCTTCATTTGAAAATAGAATTGAAGATGCGAAGGAGTCAACTTGAAGTCGTTCATTTAAAAATACAATTGAAGATGGGAATGAGTCATAGTGGAGTTATTCATTTGAAAATGGAATCGAAGGTAGGGTCAACTTGGAGTCCTTCATTTGAAATTGGAATTGAAGATAGGAATAATTCCATGGTGGAGTCATTAATTTCAAAATAGAATCGAAGATGGGAAGGAGTCAACCTAAAGTACTTCATTTAAAAATGGAATCAAAGATAAGAATGAATCACAATGGAGTCATTCATTTAAAAATGGAATTGAAGATGGGAAGGAGTCAACCTGGAGTCCTTTATTTGAAAATGAAATCAAAGGTGGGAAGGAGTCAACCTAGAGTCCTTCATTTGAAAATGGAATTAAAGATTGAATTGAAATTGAAATGAGTCCTCAGACCTATATTTGAAATTAAAATTGAAATTGAAATTGAAATGACTTTTTAAACCCATATTTGAAATTGAAATTAAAATTAAAATTGAAATTGAAATGAGTCCTCGAACCTATATTTGAAATTAAATCGAAATGAGTCCTCAGACCCATATTTGAAATTGAAATTAAAATTGAATGAGTCCTCAGATTCGTATTTGAAATTGAAATGAGTTTTTAGACCCATATTTGAAATTGAAATTGAAATGAGTCACTAGACCCATATTTAAAATTAAACCCATATTTGAAATTGAAATTAAAATGAGTCCTCATACCTATATTTGAAATTGAAATTGAAATTGAAATGACTTAGAGACTAAAAAATGAACCTAATAGGGCTCATATTTGATGATTTGACAATTTATTATTAAAAATAAAAATTTAGAATTTTGAAAAACAATTATTTTTCTTGAAAAAATATTACAGAAGACAAACTGAAAATTGAAAAATTTTGCAAGTTTTGATTTGAAAAGAAAATCCACTAGGAAGTTTATTTAACAAGAAATTACATGAAAATATGAAACTAAAATGAAGAATACACTTGTAAAATTTATTCTTTAGGGGAACTTTTGCAATTTTCATATCACAAGGGACATTTTTGTAATTTTTGCATACAAACTTCCATTTGCTTAATTTTGTCATTCATTTCTCTCTACATTCTCTCTAAATTCTCTGTCACTTATTGTAGTTATAGATAGCCGAATAGAGAACTTTGCAACCTTTTGGATATGCTTATGTAAACCCGTTAGTTAGAAAATTGAATGGATTATATCTTCATACTGTCAAACTTCTCTGTGGAGAAAGTCTTCCTTTTCTCTTTGATCTCTCTCACCATATCTATACTGATCAAGTTAGTTTTCTTGCAATTTCTTTGTTAAGTTTCACTTCCCATGCACTTAGGATTATGATTTACGATAGGTTTGATGTTTAGGATGTTTTTTGGTTGAGGTTTTATGAATTGTATGTGAATTTTTTGCCTAGGAAGATGAATAGCCGATTTTGCACATGAACAGTCGGATTAGGCATGTGTTTAGTCGGTTTTGGGTTGATTTTGAAGGCCAATTCATTGATGGATAGCTAGATTTGATGGATGAATAGACAAATTGACTGTTCATCTTCCAAATCCAACTGTTCTTCATTTTTTTTACTGAAAATGAAGATTTCAGACAGTAAAGGCAATGTTTGATGGTTCTTTGGTGTTTTGGTGTTTTAGCTTTTTAGAGCAGTGCTCATTAGGGGTGATGGAAATTTTGGACAAGCTCGTACATGGTTTAATTCACTTTTGAGATCAGTGCAGTCTTGTGTTTATGTGACTGGCTTCAGTGACTTCCTTTCTATTCTTTCACTTGAGAGTTGACAGAGAGGGAATCTTGTTGCGTTGAGGGCTTTGCTTAAGAGATGGCAGAATACCACACATACTTTCCACTTCAATTTTGAGGAGATGACTCTTGATTCAATGGAATTTCATCTTATCACTGGGCTCCCTTTCAGTTATATACCGGTGCCCTTCAATGCATGCCTTTATTTACCTCATTTAGATAGTGAGGCTAAGAGATATATTATTCAGCTATTAGGTCGCCCCTTTTCCTTACTTAGTTATGAGGGAGGCCTTAATATTTGATTGTCTAAATTATATACTGCTTATGATGGCTGGATTCCTACTACTCTTATAGAGGTGGAGTAGTTCGCTCACTATTTTCTGCTATTCCTTCTTGACTCCACATTTTCTGTAACAGTGAGAGTACTATCAACTTGTGCATCCTTCATGCCCTTTGAGACTTAGATGATGTTGATGGTTATGATTAGGGAGGTACATCCTTAGCCCACTTGTATAACTATATGGATAAGGTATGGCGTGGTCAAATCCATTTGAGTGGATTCTTGTGCACTTTAGAGGTATGTACATCTTTTTATTCTGTTTTTATCTTTGAGATGAATTTATTTTGACTTTATTATTTTGTTGCAGATATGGACCTATGAGTACGACATCTTTCTTGCCCCTCATATTGTTCATGATAATGATGAGGCTCCTGGTATTTCCAAAGGAGTATAGTACCTTAGTGCTCGCATTGGCACTAGTGAGGATCTGACGAGGCATCGGACTCGCCTTAACAACTAGAGCTTTCAGGAAGTAAGTAATTTGCAAAATGAAAAATATAATCAAGTTAGTATTTTACTAATTGTATTAATTACTTAATACCTTTATTAAAATTTCAATGGAGCCTTTTAGCGTGGACTTTAAGGCTTTTGGGTTAATTAATGCATTAAAGAAGAGACAAGTGTTGTTCAAGGGACCCTTTTTTCGTAGCTGGTTCCTTAAGCGTGTTTGGCGATGGTGGAATGGTCTTTACACTCATCGTGTCCCTTATCTTTCTCCCTTCCACTATGACCAGCACTCAGTCTATTAATGAACGTGATCAAGAGCTGTCCCATATAGGCTTTTATATGATCTTTTTATAGAGCCTTTTGGAGACCGCTTATATTCGTTTCATTCGGAGCCATCTTCGATAGAATGCTCCTGATGATGTTTATCCTAGTATGACTAGTATAGCTCCTCTTAATCCAACTACTATTTCCTCAGAAGAACATTTATTTCCTTTATTTATATATCCTTTATTCAATCCATAATTCTGACTGTGTCCTCTATGAAGGTTCATAAGGGAGCTTGTGGTGAATTGAGCTCTCATTCTAAGCCTATCGTGTAGCATCATAGCATTGATATCATCCCTACTGAGCTATCTTGAGGAGTAGATTTGGAGTTTCCAATGCTCGGCCTCTAACACAAGTCTGAGGTTTACGAGGAACTACCTGCATTCACCCATCAGTCAGTAGGTTTCACACCTGATAGTACTAGTCACATGAGTATTCCTAAAACTTCATCTTGAAAACTTAGCAACAAATAAATAAATAAAATATTTACTATTTTTTTTAAAAATACAAGTGAGTAGGTCTACTGTAGAGAAGTTAATGCATGGGTTGTATAGTGCTAAGAGCCTCATCTCCGGAGTTAAAAAGAAGGCTCTTATAAATCATAAACGATATGAATATACAAATTTATGAATGCATAATTGGATATGAGTGAATGTATAAATGCATAAATATATGAATGCATATGAATGGATTTTATGAATGCATGAATATTTTATTCTACAAACTAATAGCCAATGCCCATTGTGTCTCATCTTTAGGAGTTATTTTTTCAGAATCGAAGATACAAGTAGGAGATTCATAAGTTAAGGCAACAACTTACGAGGAGTCAGAGCGCTCGTTAGCTTTTTCCATACTCACTTTCCACCTTTATATGATATGATGTACTTATGATGATCATATTTTGAATTTTTTGAACTTATATTTTTGGTATGTTGTGTGCTTTATGGACACGTTATTAATGCTTGGACACTTGATTATATTACCCTTGGAGGGATTATAATGAAAAATGTACCACATGTAATCATTACCAAAAAAATATGTTTAAGTTTACAAATTACGTGACCTCTTGAACATGAATCTAGATTTCAAGGATTTTAAGTTATGAGTGACAAAATGTAAAGGTTCGAAATGATACAGAACTAAAGGTAATTATGAAATGTATTTTTATTTTCAAAACAATAGGGATACAAATAAGAATAAAATAATAAAATATATGATTATTGATCAAGAGCATAAAGTAGATAAAATGTTAATTATTTGAAATCATAATTTCTCATACCTATTTACAATGCTCAGATTGGACCCACATATGCATACACCATAGCATATTCAACTTAAAAACTATTCACACTGAATCATAAAAGAGATAAATGATATAGAATAATTGTAAGATCAATCAACTAGCAAAAGGAATTTCTAATGATGTCAACAAGCTCTCTTGAGTTTTCTAGTTGACATAACTCTCAAAATCTCTTATTATTGCCTAAGCTGCCCTTTTGAGTTTTCAACTTAGTAAGATATACTACCATAATTTTTACTTAAGCTACCCTTTTCGGGTTTTTGACTTAGCGGGTATTTATTTTTTATTATTTTCTAGATTTTTGCCATAATCTTTTATTAAGTCGAACACGAAGTTGCTCGTGAGCAGCAAGACTCATTTATAGCCCTACCCCTAGCCATGGGGATCAAAACCTCATTGAGTTAATGTCATTTGTAGCACCAATGTCATCACACACAACTTTTAATTTGTTAAGATAAAAATTTAAATGAATGAATTTAAAATTAAAATTTCTATACTATTTCTCTTAATAATAAAAAAATATTTATAATTTAAAATTAATTAAAATGAAAAATATTCAGAAGTTTAACCACTTTTTATGTAATAACTTTGACTTTTATAAATGACACATCAATATATTTAATCATGACTTAATAGGTGTTGATAATATGGTAATATAAATGGCCTAAATACTAAGGTCAAAGTTGAAAATTACCGAGAGGGGAGGTGAATAGGGTTAATAAACATTTAAGAGGATGATTAAGAAAATTAATTAATAAAAAGAAAAAGGAATAAGGTTGGATTTGGCCCTCAAACTTTATGCCAAAGATCAATTTAGCCCATAATGACCTTTTTTGGTAATTCAGTCTGAAACTTGCACTTAATGTGTCATTTAAACCCATTTTCTCAAAATTTTAGTAGCGTGTAATAAGTTTCAGACTGAATTTCCAAAAAAGTCATTTTGGGCCAAATTGGACTTTAGTGAAAAGTTTGAGGGGCCAAATCGAACCTTATTCCAAAGAAAATTCAGATTTAGAGATGAAGAGAATTAAAATACAAGGATTTAGTAGTTTGATATCTTAATAAACATTTGTCTTTACCTAACTTATCCCCAAGTTAGGATTTTCTACCACCAACTCCAATCTATTAAAGTAGTTAAGTACTCAAGAGGTTTTTAGGTTAAACTCAAATCTTTATACAACTTGAGTTTTTCATGGCTCAATTCAAATCAATTTTCTAAAACCCTAAGTGTTTTAATAATTAACATTTTAACCAATTCCTCTAGTTTTAGTTCCTCACTTCCCTTTTCTAACCTAAGAAACAGATGAAGAAAACCTAAAGGTATATATCACTACCCACTCAAAAGGGTTTAAGAATATGATGAGAATTTTCAAAGAACAAAATGAGCAATTACTTTTCTAAGTAATAAACTTTCTTTAACAACCAATCTAATATTTGAAATAAAGGTCTAAGGATTCAATTTATAGTTCCTTAACAAATTATAGCTATTAAAGAGCATTTAAATAAGAATTCAGTTCTTTTATAGAGAAATGCATGCTCACAATCATAAGGAGACATATAAAAATCTTTTTGGAAGATGCTCTACAAGAAAGCACTATTAACATCGAGTTGGAAAAATGGCCAACCAGTAGTGATAACATGTGTTAAGATTAAGCGAATTGTGGCCGGTTTTATAAAAAAAACTAAAAGTTTGATCAAAGTCAATGGTTGGCCTTTGGTGGAATCCTTTAGCCATAAGCTTAGCTTTCTATCGAGCAACAGTGCAATCAAGATGGCATTTTATGTAAAAGATCCATTTACACCTGACAATATTGTAAGAGGGATAAGAAGGGACCAAAGTCCATATGTTATTATGGACAAGTGCATTATATTCAACTTATATGGTTTGACACAGCTCAGGATATTTTTGAGCTTGGGTGAGAGCAGTGGGTTCGGTTTGAGAAGTATGGACAATGTTATTTAGGTCAAAGATAGCTTTGGTTTTTAAAAATGTTACTTTTGGAGCAAGTTTGAATGGTGCAAGTAAGAGAGCGGTTAGGAGTACTTACTTATGAGGAAGAGGGTGTGTGAATATTACCTGGTCCTTAAGTAGAATTAGTAACTTTTCATTAGCTATCAGTAGAAAGATGGGAATTAGATTTAAGTGGTTAAATATATTATGGAATAGTGGGGGTTATGTAGTTGGAGAGGACTAAGTTGGATAAGTGTTTATAGTGGGTATTGTAGTGTGTAATTATGTGTCTTAAGATTTGTGTGATTGGATAAGTCATGGGTAGAAGAAGAGAACTCAATGGGTGGAGGCAACCATATATAAATAAGAGAATACAGATCATGTGTAGACTATTTATGATAGTGGGAAAAGGGAAAGATACATTCAATAAACACTACATGGCGAGAGATATAAAAGCAATATGTTTTGGGATCAAGACATAAATATATATCATGTTTATTAGAGTAACCAAAAAAGATATATAGTTTTGATATGGGTTATAATTTATAAGAGATATAGTGCTGCAACCATGGGTAACAAAGGCACCTAAATACACAAAGTTTATGTAGATTGGGTGGTTTATAAAAAATGCATTGGTAGGAATTGGAAAGGCAAAAATTTTTGGTGATCATGTGATTCATAAGATATACTAATGTTTGAAAGGCTAAAGACTAGAATTTAATTGGCATGAAGGCATGAGAAAGTAGAGTTAAAGCCATTTTAACTATGTGATATTGTTTACATTTTATGCAATAACAACATGTTTAGGTGTGTAAGGAGGTGATTTGAGATGTTGAATTACAAGTGTACTTAAGGATATGCCAAAAGAGTGGGCTTCTCTACTACCATCACTATAAATTGGTTATTTTTTTTGAAATAATTTTCAACTAGATTCTTAAATCTTAAAAAGATGTGTGGGACTTCATATTTATGTCTCATTAAATATAATCGAGTATAGTTTGTACAATAGTCTAAAAAAATGACAATATCAATAATTGTTAAAAGAAGATAGATATACAGGACACCAAACATAAATAAATAATATTCGTAAAGGTTTATTGCAAACAAGAGTTGAGACACCAAATGGTAATTTGTGGCTCTTATGACATAAGCATACATCACAATTAGAAAACTTAGAAGCAAATTAAGTAATAGAAATATCTTGAGATGAGAGTTTTATGAAGAACTTGAATGTATATTCACATTAAGTGCATGCTCTAAATACAATTAATCAATTTCTGCACAATGATTAATTTGAGCTAACCTTTTTAAGTTCCTAGAAGATGGTAAAGACGGAATTGCGAAAGGAAACGATGTCTTCATAGAGACCATCTGGAGCTTCATCTCGAGATTTGCAAGGTGCTTGTCCAGCAATTCCTGTGGGTAGCGTGATTGGCAAGTTGAGTTTATCCATTTCTTCGGATCGAATTTCTCATATGAGAAGGGACCAAGATCAAGCATCATCTTCGCTTTAGTTCTTGGTCACTTACTTATGGTTGAGCAGCCATGATAATTGATCTGTGAAAGAAGTGTTTCATGACTTTAATTTATTTAGTTTTAATTACAACAATTTCATGACTATGGGTCCCACGTAAAATTTTTTCATTTATGTACACAAGTTGGTGGGGCCCACATGCCACATGAGATTTTTTAATGGGTATTAAACAGAGTTATTGACGGTGTCAGTTGGATGGATAGTTATGTGTCAATTTAGTAACGATATGAGTGCATTTGAGCCTAAAAAAACATTATGGGGTTAATTGAGATTAGGGAAAAACCATAAGGGGGTTTTTGTACCTTTTCCCTTATAACAATGCAACCAAAATAACCAACTGCAACCTAAAGCAACTATAATCAATAACTAAATGAGTGAAACTTACTTCATTTGACAAAAGCTCTCTATTGTAATATAAACTATAAAACCAGGTTTAAAATGTTATAACAGCAACTCCAGATACAAAGGCTGGATCAATCAAGTCATTCTTTTATAATACCTCTAACTTTCCCTACAAAAAAATAAATATACAATAAAACACATAAAAATAATACAAAATAACTAAAAGAAAGATAAAAAATTATAAATAGAACATAAAGATAAAAAATCATAAATAGAACATAACTTACTTTTTTTCTTAATAACCCATTTCTCAATCCATTTCACAAAAAGATCCTCCAATGTAGAATGTAGTGCCATGTCAACCATATTATCAAAAAGGTTGGCAATAATATTTTCAGCATAGCTAGAATCAAATTTTTCTATAAATGGAGACTTCAATGAAGGACAAGGAATTGTCAACCCATTCTTATTAAAATTCTTATTCAAAACATCCTAACAAAAGAAAATAAAAAAATAAAAATATCACTATAACAACAAACCAAACAACAACAAACAAAAAACAACATTAAACCAAAATAGCAACCAATAAAAACAAATTACCTTGGTAACTTCCTCAATAACAATATCAATTCTATCAAAAAATGAATTAAATAAAATCATATATGATTTTTGAAAAGAAGCACATTCCTTGTCACCTTTTCTCTCCTCATCCCCCTTCTCGCTAATAGCTTCCTTCTTCTTAACTTTCTTAACTTCCATAATATAATCTCTAACACTAACATCCTCCTCAACACTGACAATACCATCATCATCCTTCTTTTATTTTTCTTTCATAAAAATTTTGGCTTTAAATATGAGATTTCTCTCTTCAAATTCTCTTCTAAAATCATTGAACTTCTTGTCATAATGAGACTTCAATGAAGAAATCTTAAAATCAAACTTATCCTCCATAATCTTCAAATAATCCTCAATCAATTCTAAAAGCATCTTATTACTGATATCACAATCTACATTTTTACTACACACCTTACCTAGCTTATTAAATTCAGATAACTTTTCTCCGAAAGTTTTAGTCTCCTCAACAACACTTTGCAGCTACTTGTGATCTTTTTTGGAGTTAAAAGGTGTCTGAAAATTATTAGAACTCAAATGTTCAATATTAAAAAACATTTATTTGACAAGTTTGGTTTTGTCACATTTCTTATTGCTAAAATCTGGCTCACCCAAAGAGAATATTTCAACCTCTTCAAAAGAAGGGGAAACATCCTTCAACTTCAACTGAATTAATATAAAACAACCAAATAAAAAAAATAAAATCAAACAAATGAAAAAAAAACTAAGTATATAATAAGTACAACAAAAATTCAAATACTTACCATAGAAGTATTAAAACTAAAAATCTCATTCTCAGTATAATTGAAATTGGGAAAGCTACATGATGTCCACCTTAGCATACAAGGCATAAGAGACACGTCACAAACAACCAATTTTCCTTCATAAAATCCATAAACTTCATAAAACCAATATTGAATAAAAGGCAGCCCAACCAACTGGTAATAAATCTTCTCAACATAGTTATTAACAAACCTAACCAACTTCCCTTTCGTAGAATCAACAGTAAAGTTAAATACTTCTTTCCCCCATAGACAATTATTATGAAGACCACTATCAATCTACATCAAGTAATCCATATTAATATAATTCTGCTTTGGAGAAGAAAATAAAAAACTCTATAAATAAAGCAAACCAATCTTAAAAGCATCTTTATCACAATCAACTCTCTTATTTAGGAACAACTCCTCAACAGCTTCCCTCTTTAATTTTTTACAACCATAAAAAATATTTTTAATCAAACTACTATCTGGAAAACCAATAGAAACCTTCTTCATATCCCCAATGCCTTAAACCACTAACCATGGTAAATTCAGCCAAAGAAAATTTCAAAAATCGACCATTAATACAAAACTGCATCTCATTTTCTATTGCTGCTTAACCTCCATAAGAAGTAAAGTATGAACAAGCTGAGACCGAAACTTCAAATTAAACATATCCAAAAAATAACCAAAATCTCCTTCAGCATTTCAAGTTGAGACTCGGTCAAATTCTTGTTCAACGTCACCATGACATTATCACACATATTATTACCAATCTTACTCTTAAAATGATTCTTAGATTTGATCAAATATTCCCATTCTTGATAAAGAAAAAAATAAAAACAATAATCAAGTAAAAACGTAGCAATATAGTAACACTAAAACAACCAAAAATAACTCATGCAGCAACCATACCATAATCATAAAGAATAGAAACCTTAAAATAATAAAAAATAACCCATCTAGCAATAACTTCAAAACACCCGAAAACAACCAAAAACAACCCATCCAACAATCAAATAAACCCCATATACAGTAACCTTAAAACAAAATCAACCAAAGTAGCAACCAAACCATAAAACAAGACAACAGTAAAAGAAAAATACTAAAAAAAAATAAAAAAACCTGACAGTATCAAAATAAAACAGCAAAAACTAAAAGAATATACACCAGTATCTAAAAATAACAAAAAAAAAAAAAACATACCTAATATACACGACTACGTCTAGTAATTGGCTTAATTCTTTCTACTTACAACCTTAATAGATTTCTTCTTCTCCACAAAAGAGTGAGGACAATCAGACTTCACAACTATAAGAGCTTGAGATGAAGTCTTCTTACATTTATCAACCTCTATTTCAAATTCCTTATTATTATTTTCTTTCAATTTATTTAAAATCTCAGAAATAATTAGCAATTCAATAGACATTAACGAAAAATAACAAAGACTAAAAAAATTTCAAACGAACACAAAGAAGTCTAAAAAAAAAAACAACAAGAATTCAACAAAATAAAACCCTAATAAGTAAAGAAAATATGATAAACTATAAATTTTGAAAAAAAAAACCCAAAAAAACCACCTTAAAAACTGTAAATTTGAAAACTAAAAACATAAACATTAAAAAAATTGACAGTAAAATTGTAAATATTTAGGTTGCTTTTGATTGTTCTGAAGTTGTTTTTGATTGTTTAACCATTTATTTGAAAACTAAAAATATAAACGGTAAAAAAAATAATTGAGATATAATCGTAAATATTTATGTTGCTTTTGTTTGTTTTCAATTTTTTTAGGTTGTTTTTGAGATAGTTTTTAATTTAATGTTAAAATAATAATTGTTAGTAATATTGTAAATATTTAGATTGCCTTTGGTTGTTTTGATTTTTTTTTCACTTTAATACCAAGCAATGGACAAGACAATAGGAAACAAAGATAATTGATTTGTTGCCCTTTATACTTTTTCATATGCTAATCTTGAATGCTTTTTTACTCTCGTGTATATCGTGCACTTACATAGATATTTTTCTTGGGAAAAGTACAAAAACATACCATGTGATTTGAACCCTAATCGACTTCCACCCTATGGTTTGAACCCTAACAAACAAGTACAATGTGTTTCATTATGTTAGCAAATCACGACAAATCAGCTGACACCGTTAAAGAAGCTGTCGTGGCATAGGGTATTGTTGTCACTTGACATTTTATTTTTTCCAACGTGGCTGGGAATAGAAAAGAAAAAAAAAGAAAAGGCTGGTGTCCTCTCTTTCTTCAACGCTTTCTTCACTAGATTCACAAGCAAAAAAAAAAAATTAAAAACTGAAGGATTTGAGAAAAATTTCTCAATTTTTTCAACGTCAGCAGAGGTAGTCTTGAGGGTATTGTTTGCTTGCGCTATTTCTACTAATGCTGCTGCATAATTGTCAGCTGCTGTTGCTTACATTTTGGCTCCAAAGGAATGGTGCTTATTGCTGGTGGTGGTGGTGGTGGTGCTGGTGAGGTTGAGAGAGGGGAAAGCGATGGAGAAGGAGAGATTGAGCAGTTTTTAAGCGGTGGTTCTAGTGAGATGTGCTGATGGTGGGATTTTGGTTTGGTAACAAAAACATTTCTTTAAAATTTAATGAATGTCGCTGTATTGGTAAAGTTTGTATGGCCGATGTGATTTGTTTCCTGTGTAAAGAAGAGAATTTGAAAAATCCTAGAAAGATATTCAAGACCCCATCTCTTCTGTTCTTGTTCCTAATAAAGCTCCTAGCCTTGTTACACATTTGGAGCCTCATGCAAGGTTTGTTTCTTAATTGATTTTGGTTTTGAAATTAATTGCTTTTCAATAATTCAATTCTTTCATTTTATAAAGAAATGAAATGAAATTATATGGGATTTTTTTCAACAAAAATGAAATCAAATGAAATCATAGGAGCACAATCTCATCTCTAATAATAGCTTAATTTTGATATATGTTTGTTTCTGGAAAATTCGATATTGATTTTGTCTTGAATCATAATTTATTGTTTTATCTTGTCTTGTTTTACCTTGTTGGAGGCTATAGATATCATTCTTGATTGTGATTTTGGCAAGAAGTGTTGGGCTACCGCTGGTGTGGAGCTCATTGGGTTACAGGTGGGTGTTTTTTTTGATTGGTTTTGTTTGTTTTATAATATGAATGATAGGAAGTTGATTGAGAAGATTTGTATGGTTTTGTTAGGAATTTGGAGGAAAATCAATCATGTTTTGTGGCAGAAGGTCTCAATGGACTCTAATAGAGTTGTCTTTACAGCTTTGTCGTTTTGGCAGGATTAGTTTTTGCAGCAGAAGGTTGCTGTCACTGCCTTTACTCCAAGAAGCATCCTTACTGCTATAAAAGAAAGTAAGGATAACAAGAAACACAATCCTCTAACCGCTAATGATCATCTCTGAAAAATCATCACAGATCATGACCCAGTCGACCTAGACCAGTCCCGGTTCCTGCCGCGACATCAACATCAGCCGCCACCGGAGGAGCTGTCGAAGGCGGTGATGTAAAACTGTTCTTGGGTGCTTCTATATCCTCCTACATCAACATGTTAGTTTTTTACAATTTAAGAAATCAAGAAAATAGAGACTGAGTGCTTTTGTATCCTCCATTCTTGGATGCTTCTGTACAATGAACAAATCTTTAACAAGAAAATTATTAATTATTGTTATTATTTTATTTTATTTTATGTTAATGATCCCCTCTGTAAAATTTAGAATTATTTTTTTGTTTGTCCAAGGTGTAATGTGAGGACAAAAGAAGCCATATGGTGTGATGTTATTTGAAGGAGGAATTGTGAATTTAATGGACAGACGTTTTTGCCCTCTGCCATGTCAGCTTCTTTAATGGTGTCAGCTGATTTGTCATGATTTGCTAAGGGAATGAATCACAGAGTAGTTGTTTGCTAGGATTCTGACACGGGGCATTCAAGTGAAGGGTGAGGTCTGTGCACGGCTGTGCGCCTTCTTCGCACGGCCATGCCTAAGAGCAGAATTTTTAAAGTGTTAGGTCACACGGCCATGCGTGATTCGCCCATGGCCATGCATGACGGACAACATTTTTAAATTGCGTAACTTCTTTATTTTTGGTTGTTTGGAATATTATTTTATTCCCTATTATACCTATATTATACCTAGGGTATAAATAGTTATTTTAGGGTTTGTTAAAGGGACTTATATCATTCTTATCAATTTATTAATCAAAACTAAAGCTTTTTCTTTATTTGTTCTCTGGATTGAGAATTGGTCTTTGGATTGAGACATTTTACTCTTGTTGATCAATCGTGTGTTGATCAATTGCACTACACGCTGCGTCAGGTGGTATCAGAGCGGGTTTCTCCCAATCGATGGTTAATACTGGTGCTAGTGGTGGCAACCAATCCTAAGACTGTGATAAGGGATTGCATACTGTTTAGAGAGCAATCAACGAACAGTGACATTCATCTCAACAATCAACCTAAAATTTGACATGACAATTGGAGCACTTCAAACCCAATTGCGAGCATTGATAAGGGTCGTTGGGCAAAGGAACGGGAATAATGATGAAGAACACGGCGGAGGAGTTGGCCTCGCTAGACCCATTATTAATCCCGTCCTTAATGTACAAAATCAAAGAAGGCTAGTCGCAGGATTTGATGACACTTCAGATGAGGAGGCTAACTTTAGTGAAATTACACTTCCACATGGTAGGCAGAGAGGTGGAAGACAGTGGCAACCGAATTACAGAGGCGATGATGAATACAAACTAAAGGTAGATATCCCTAACTTCAGTGGTGATCTTGATATTGAGGGATTTTTAGATTGGTTGACTGAGGTGGATAAGTTCTTTGAATATACTGAGTCGTCCGAAGATAGGTGTTGCATAATTTCCGTAAGTGCATAGGTCGAACAAGTAATAAAAGGATGAGTAGAGTATCGTCTCCATAGGGACTGGGGACTAAACACCTATCAATCTCTATTGTGTTGTTTAGAGCAATCGAAATGGTTTAATGAAGCAAGCAATCAACTAAACTAACACTAATGCTATAAATTGGAATTGCTGGAATAAAAAAATGGCAAAGGAATAATCAATATGAAAGGTATGTTGCTGGGATAATTGTACACCACATTCTCATTAAGTCAAGCAATATCTTAGTTCAAGTGTTCATGCATACCTCAAGCTTTCTAAAACCGAATTAACAATCTCTCTCGAGTAGAGCTAACCTCACTAACAAATATCAATCAAATCTCATTATACAACTAAACTCTCATTATCATCATATAACAAAATTAGATCTCAATATTGAAAGGCATTCAACAAACTCATAGAGAATTAGATCTAAATAAGCTCTCTTAAGACATTGAAAGATCTAACAAATGTTTGTGGGTCTATTGGATCCACCATTTCTCAATGCATAGACCCAAACAAGGATTACACTTGGCCACAATACAATACTCAACAATGCTCAACAAACATAATATGCATTTAAATAACAAGGACTAATGTATTAACTGAACTTAGATCAAATGGGTTTCCAAATATCCCAACAACATAAAATGCTTAGCCACTCATGGCTATCAAGAACAATATTCAATATTCAAACTACACAAAAGATTTAAATAAAGATAAGAGAAAGAAAAGTTATCCAAGGGAGCTTGATCCTGGAAAATGGGTCCCTCTCCTTCAGCTATTTTTCTTCCTTTTCTCTTTTCTTCTCTT
>CATIWK010171084.1:0-26006 GCA_949634005.1 Mallotus japonicus
ATTAGGGATTACAAATTTGCACAATTAATATGACAATTAAAACCTCTCAAAAACTAATTAATTCAATATACAAATTTAGTGATTAAAAATCACTTTTAAGAATACCTTCAAAACAATAAATTAACTTCTCACAAATAGAGAGATTTAGGTTAGCTTTCATGCATAGCACATATATATCAAATAAAACGTAATCATTTACACACAAGTACAAATAATAAACCAACACATGTTCAATTAAACACATAATAAACAAATATACATGTATTAATATTAAATGTTTATCTAAACATGCTTTAAAATCACAACATATTACAAATGACATTTAATATCATGCTAGATCATATCAAGGATGACACAAATCCAAATCATGCAAATATACTAAACACATAGTTGAAAACGTGCAAATATACCAAAAATATACTAATAATATACAGCCAGAAACAGACATCCTTAGTCAGGAGGCGCGTGCCTCTGCGATGAGGCGTGTGCCTCTTGACCAGGAGGCGCAGGAGAAGACCAAGAGGCGTGCGCCTCTTTAATGAGGCACACGCCTCCTGGACAGAGGCACAGCAACAGGCGACCTAAAATGCTAGAAATTTGAAACTAAAGCAAGTAGTCAACTTCTAATGCAAATAAAAGTAAATCTATGAAAAAATACAGTATTTCACATATTCATACCTTCATATTAACATCAAACAAGCAAAGATTACAATTAAAACAACAAAAGACAAGTAAACAAGCTTAAAATGAAATGAAGATCTTAAAAATCAAAACAAAGAATCTTTACTTGTTATAGACAACTTTAGAAGCTCCTAACTTAGGCCCTCAGAGATGGTTTGATGATTTAGGTTGCTTTGAATGCAAGATCACCTTCTTCTCTTCCAAGAAATCTCAAGTTTCAATCTAGAACTCACTCTTTTCACTCTTTTCTCAAGCTTTTTTCCTCTCTTTTCTTTAAGCTTTCCTCAAGAACATTTTTTTTTCTTTTCCTTTTTTTTCAAACTGACTAACCTCCCCTTCCTTCTCTCCTCTCCTTCCCTCTTAACCACTTAACCTTCCTCACCTTTTTTCCTTCCCAAAGCAAGACAAGACCTCTCTCCCACTTTTCATCATGAGCACACATTTCTTGCTCTGAAATTAGCCTAAAAAATCAACCATTCAGATCTAAAAATAGAGGAGTAATGATGTGGGACCATGGGCTTGAATGCTAATCAGACTGCATTAAATGCAGCCTGCAAGTGGCTGCTGAAGAGGCGTACGCCTCATTGATGAGGCGTGCGCCTCTCCGATGAGGCGTGCGACTCTTCAGCTCAGGCCTATAAGGCCTGGGCTGAAATGGGCCAAGGACTTGGGCTTTGACACCTTGGGCTAGGGTTTCAGTGTTTTGGGCTAAGGTTTGAGAATTTTGGGCTTGGACTCCAAAGTTCGGGATTTTAGGCTCTCTCTCTCGAGTTCACTTTGAAGAAGTTTCAGGCTCTCTTGCATTCAGAGCTCGTACTTTTCTCAATATTGGGCTTCCGTTGTGGGCCTAGAACCGAGGGTGTCTACAATCATATTTGCCGCAGTTTATTACTATCAGAGCAAGACCTTTTCCATCAGCCGTCTTGCTTTCTGGGTGCACAAAAGTATTAAAAAAAGAAGTGTTTTTTTAGTTCACACATGTGAGGAGCTCTGGTTCATATTGTAATATGGAAAGGGGTCGATGGTATAACAATTGATTGTAGGCGGTAAGGTTTAGCATGAGCTCAAGTTTTCGGTGACTAAGGCACTGTGTAGGCTTAGGGCCCATTAGAAAATACAACAGGGACTTATAGCCCAAGTCGAAGATGGAGTCACCACCCGGATAAGATCTGGGAAAACTTTTACAGTAACTGAATTCCACGGAGGTTTCCTAAAAGCCGTCTTTAGAGGCTAGATTCGAAAATTTGGTATGGGCTTTTAGAAGCCCACCCAACTTTGCAGTTGACCTCCATTTGTATTTTATGTTTTATTACTTTTAATTATTCAATTATTTCCTTATTTTACATGCAAATTGCAATTCCCTCCAAATAAATTTTCAATTTTACAATTTAGCCCATATTTTTGGATTTAATTCAAATTACATGCAATTTAGGTCATTTGCAACATTCACACATCATCCACTTTCAAAATAAATAACAAGAAAATAAAAGTAAATACGCATGCAAAGAAATGGGGGAAGAAAAAAGAATTACAACCCTTCTTCATGCAAGCAATTAATAAAAATAATATACACAAACAAAGAAAGGAGGGAGGAGAAATGAGTTACAACCCTTTAAACATGCAAAAATAAAATAATAACTATAAAATCCAAACAACAATTTCTAAATTCTCGACCAATATCCTATCTAACACAAGAACGAATCCAAATTAGTTATAAAAATTAATCATAAAAAAATAAAATAAAGTTCGTCTCAAACAATAAATACAAATATGTATAAAAATGAATATATTACAAAATAATAATCTAACTAGAATCACCAACTTAATAATTTATTAAAAATGAAACTATTTATATGACAAATAATATAACATAAAAAATATAAATTACTAAATTAAAATAAAATAAATCATATAGAAATTCTACCAAATAAATTATTCAACAATTGATAATTTAACAAATATTATTTACTAAATTTATTAGCATTACTACTTGAGACTAAAACTAAAAACTAAAAATTAACTAAAATATCTAACAAAATTAAATAACCTAACTTTACTAAATTAATTAAAGGACAAATAATAATTTAATTTAATATTCCTACTTAATCTTTACACTACTAATTAATAGTAAAGTAAAAACAGAAATTAATAATATATTGCATAGAAGATAATAAAATTAATAATCACAAATAAAAACAACACAACGGCATAAACAAAATATGAATAAAAATGAATCTCAATAATGCAATAACGTAAAATTGACTAAATAAAATGGAAAATGCAATATAAATTAAAGAAAAGATGAAAAATAATAATAAAAATAAAATATAAGACAAACATAAAGAAAACAATAATGAGCAAAAAAATAAACAATTATAAACAGAAATTAAATTAAATAAAAAATGCACTATAAATTCATAAACTAATTAAAAAATAAATAATAAAAAGATGAAATAAAATGTAAGAAAAAAGTATAAAATAAGAAGATAAAACGAAAAAATTAAAGTACCAAAAAACCCAAAATCATAGTGCTTGGAACTGTAAACGGAAATTAAAAAAAATAAAAAAAACAAAGGGCAACAGTGCTATTAGGTTCTCAGAAAATAAAAAGAAGAAAAAATTAGTATTGTTGTTTAATTTTGTTAAAAATAAAAATAGTAAAAAAAAAAAAAAAATAGATTTGCCCTCGGTTTATCACTTGACAGGGGAAGCTCCCTTGATAATGGTCCTTACCAACTATGTTATTAAGAATCTTTTAATATTGGTCAAAACACACTATGTAAAAAAAATCTTCTCTCTCCACTGCTTTTTTTTTTTTTTTTTTCAGCCCTCTTCCTTTCTCTATTTTTTTTTTCCAGAGATTTTTTTTTCTTTTTCTAAGAGCATCCCCCTCTCTCTCTCTCTCTCTCTCTCTTTTCCTGTTTGTTTTTTTAGAGCCTCTAAGGGCATCTCTAACTAGGGGTGAGCACGGTTCGAAAAAAATTTGGGTATTTAAAATATCTGAAACTGTACCATATTTCGGATTTTTAAAAATAAAAATCCCAGTACCAGTACCTAATATCCGGTACGGTTCGGTATGGTTTTTCGGGAATTTATATAATAAATAAATTTACATTATAAATTTTCAAAAATGAACAAATTGACGATATAAAGGCTCTAAAAAAATAAAAAAATATAAAAAATTAACTAACATACATATATATATATATATATACCCTTTGTGATACAATTGATTTTTTTTTTTTACTGCAGTTGTATTCTAGTATAAAATTATTTGTATGGGTTCACCTATTGTTAAAGAAGAGAGTAAGCTTAGTTATCTAATATCTACCAAATTACCTTTACAGAAAATTACATGGCAAATAAATTACACATGGAGAGATTTAACGATTTAACGATTCTTGCTCTATTTTACGATTTAAAATCTAACTTAATAATAAGTTAGTACTATATAGCATTTTAAATACTAGATATAAATTTAATTGATAAATACTTAATGTAAATCTAATTATTGATATTAGTTGATACTAAAGTTATATAACATCCACTTAGTATTTAAATTATCTTTAATTAGCATAAATAGTAAATATATAATATGAATAACAATATTAGTATATATCGAAATTTCTATTAATATAATTGATAAAACAAATTCGATTATATGTAACAATATAAAAACTATATATATGTCAAGACTATATGTTAGTAATATTAATATATATAAACATACAATAAGTTTAAACAGACTTTGTCGTGTAGAAATAACCTAAACCCAACCATGTTTAACTTCGTGTTGTGTTGTTTAAACGGGTCGTATCACAAATTGTCAGCCCTATATAATATATGTTTGTATATATTTACATACAATAAAAATAATAATTATAATAATATTACTTAGCTCATTAATTTTAAATAATTTCAATAAGATTAGAGTACTTACTAAAATAATAATCAATAAGCTATTAAATATAATAATAAATATATTTTAATTGATAAATTATAAAATTTGAAATACATACAATGTTTATTTTCTTATTTTCATATTTTTAGTTTAAATTGAAATATAATGGGTATTCCATATTTTTATTTATTGTTGTTAATAATAACATTTTTCTTATTTCTCATCTTTTAAGTTTAAATTGTGTTGTAATAAACATTTCACATTCTTATTTATGAATTGAATTATTGTAATATAATAGACATTTTACATTTTTACTTGTCAATTGAATAATAATAATAATAGTAGTAGTAGCAACAACAACAACAACAACAACAATAATAATATTGAAATTAATAAAAATATTTTGTTAGTAATTTATTTATTATATTTTAAACAAAAATTATATATATTAATTTTTATCATATATTATTATACATATGTTACGTAATATATATTGCTTAATAATATAATGAAAATATATAATTAAGTTCATTACTATTTATTCGTGCATATATATTATTATTAATATTCGGTTTTTGGTTCGGTACGGTTCTCGGTTCGGTTTTTTTGTAAATATCCAGTACCGTATCAAATTAGTTACAAAATTCGGTTCGAGGTTAAAATTATTTGGTTCGGTACGGTTTTAATGTCTTTCGATTTGGTTCGGTATTTTCTCCATCCCGTGTACAACCTTAGTTTTCATTGTTTCCTTTTAATGTATTGTGTAAATCTTTGTAGTTCTATGTTCTCAACTATATATATATTTTTTTAATTTTGTTTTTTTTTTCCTCTACCATTTGTGGTGGAATTGAAATTTTAAATTTAAGAACAAGTTTGTTTTGAGGGAGAGTGCATAATTTTTAATGGTGTTGTACAATCAATTTATTTCCTTTTTGCATTATAGAGTTTCATATCTGATTTGATGATGGCGTGAGGGAATTCAGCTGGTTTTACTTTCGGTAGAGTTTCTCTACACATTCTTTTTTTTTTAACCATCTTCTTTGATTTAGGGTCATCATCATCTCATATTTGAAATAGTTCAAGATAGATTTAGATATTTTGTTAAGAGGAGCTTCCATCTTTGTTGGTTGCTTGTGGATTTTCATATTTCATTGTACAAATCAGTATGTTTGTTAATATTCAAATTCCTAGGAGTTTTTTCATTGTTTTATAAGTATGTGTATTTGTTGTTGTTTCTATGTTGAACTTTTTTTGTATTTGATTAGGCCTTTTAAGCCATTTTTCCTTGTACTGATCTTTACACCTTTGTTGGAATGAAAATTACCTTAGTTGAAAAAAAAAATGGCAAGAATTTTGAATAAATGAACAATATTCTCTCCTAATAAATTCAAAATTTCATCCAAATAACCATCTTTTTTATTTTTAATTTTTGAATTATGACCTTAAACTTCACCAAATTATAAAATAGATACATACTCCCACTATGGCTTCATGGAGTAAATGTTGGACCAAAAATAATTTCAATTTTACATTGGAAAATAAAATCACACAATTATTAATTTTTGTAAAAATAACAAAAGTGTCCAACTCCTTTTCATTGCTGTAACATGTAATTTAATTTTTTTTTTAAAAAAACTGATAAGATTTTTTTTTTTAGAAGATTGATTTCATTAGCTAAAACCAGAGGACACCCTCTATGAGGGGAATACAAACTCTACCAAGGTAGAGGCAAAATAAAATGGATGAAAATAATACATCCATAAGAGGGACTACCAGAGAGGAAGCCACTATGAAGCCTAAATAGGTTGAGAAAACTAAAGCAGCACTAAAACAGTCAAGAGACTACAAATGCTAAGAAATCCTAACAAACAAACAAAAAATAATTGTCAGTTACCTTACTCAGCCTAAGCAAAAGGAGAGTAAAGAAAATGATAACAGCTAGACCCCCACTAAACAAACATAAACCTTACGGGGGAGACTACAAAAATAAAAAACTAGAAACTAAATGAAGTTTTGGGATTTGGTCAGAAGGCAGTGATACACTGCTAGCTGAGAGTGCGGGCACTGAAAGAGAGGAAGCAGGGGAGCATAGCTTTTTGCGGGCTTGCTCTTTGAGTTTGAACTTCTTTATCTTCCTGTTCTTGGCTTCAGGACCGGAGCTTGTAGCAGTTGGGCATTGGCCTTGGATGCCTAAGCCAAAGAGAGCCTCTTTTGAAAGAGTATGAGTAGTATGATGAGGACCGTGGTCATCCGGCTTGGCTTTCTTATTTGAAGCTCCAGAAGCCAACTATTCTAGAGGCTTTTTTGCAGTAGACACTGGATAAAGAGAAGCCTCTATTTGTTGAGATGGTGGTTTTTCAGGTCCAGGCCCAAGTGGAACTACAGTTGGTTGGTCTTCTTGATTCTCACTATTCTCTTTCCCTTTGTGAGACAAGGCAGAGTTAAAACATCCCATACCTGCTATCTCACGTGAGTTACCTACTCGAGGTTAAGGCCCCTTCCTAAGACTAAGACAGGATAGTCGAGTGAGTGTCATGTCTGGCGAGAGCATGGCACCGTCACCTGCTATGCCTGCTATAGTAGTTGGACTTGGAAGAGCGAGCTTTTCACTCCCTTTTGCAGGTGAGTGAGAACTACCGCTTTTTGATAGGAAACAAGCTTCAAGTGAATGCTGCCTGGATGAATTCTTGTGAGGCTTGAGGTCAGGTGAAATTCCCCAGATGTTGTTTGGAGAAAAGCTATCATTTTTCCTCAGCGTTGCTCTTATCGAAGGACCGTAATCTTGAGCATTTTCGCCCTGAGATGATCGTCCATCCTGGGATTTGTACAGCTTGCAAGATGGAGTTACATGGTCTAAGAAACCACACAAATAACAGAACGCAGGGAGGCGCTCATACTGGAATTTAATCCAGTCTTTCTTGGATGTCCTTTGGTTCACAAAAACTTTCGGTAGTGGCTTTTTCAAATCTAAGATGACTTTGATGTGCATAAGGGGCTGCCAGTCATCGTCTGAAAACATGTTATCCTCTAGTTGAACTAAACCGGAAAAAACTTTGGTGGCTATATTGAGAGCATTAGTTTTGGTAAGCTGAGACAAAGGGAGGCCATAGATTTGTACCCAGATGTTTTCAAGGGTAAAATCAATCTCATCTAGTGTTAAGTGAGGGTTCCATGCTTTCATAACAATAATGCTATGATGGACTGACCAAGGAGTACCATTAAGCACTCTATTCATATCCCTCATTGATGTAAACTTGATGAGAAAAGTGTTAAACTTGGGAAGACCATGCACATGAAACAGTTTAGCAAAAGGCCAAACCTGTTTGAGAATATGATGAAGCAAATTGGCTTCATATTTGTGATCACTAAAGATCAGTCCAACTAGCTAATGGTGATCAGGGATTGTTGCAGAGTCTTTTGTGTCTTCAAGCTCTAACGAGCAGATTTGGGGCTTAGGGTGATTTCTGATGAAACTTGTTTGTTAAGAGTAAGGTGGAGTTTTGATGAGGAAGCGGCCATGAATGAAAAGAGAGATCTAATGATAGTTAATTGGTGAAAAGGAAGCTTAAAGGAACACGAGAGAGAGCTTAAGAGTTCCTCTCACTAAGAAATATCTATCTCATATCCTTTTAACAAATAATATTCCATAAGATTAAACAGTAAAAAAATTGTCTTTGCACAAAAGATCTATTAGTTCTAGATGAACATTGAAAACATTATTAAAATAAATTAAGTGGGATTCCCTCTTAGCTAGCCAATTCGCTACCTTGTTAGTAGTCTTTGAAATATAAGATATAGTAATATTGGTTCCTTCCGTTTTTTTCAACAACAATAGAAATTCATTAACAACTAAGTATTACAATAATTTTTGGACTTTAAAAGTCCACAATCCAAAATTACATTATAAAGCCCAATAGAAGGAGAAAATTCACTATATTTAGTTCTCAATCGTAGGGGATTGGAAGCCCTAATTTGTTGAAGAACACAAAGGCATATCCTTAAGGAGGTGACGACCATGGTAGCTGCAAGTAGGAGAAATCCTTCAGCCTTGACTTGCTTGTGATCTTGTTGTATCCATGGACTGATCATAACAATTTTGTCCTGATGAAGAGAGGTCGACTTTAAAAAAGAGAGCCCCTTGCATTTGATTCTCAACTATGGGGAGGTAGAAACCCTAGAATGTTGAAGAATACTTAGGCTTGACCACCAAAAAACTATGGTAGTGGCTGCAATTTTGAACTTTTCTTGCACTCAGACATGATTTCTTGGGTTGATCTCTCAAATCCAGACGCAGAAGCACCTGATCTTGACCTCCAATGGAGAAGACGACATCAACACTAGGAGCAACACAAAAATAAATCACAAACTACCCTTCTTCGTAAGTATTAAAGAGATCAAGATCCAGAGCAACAAAGGAGCAGTTTTTTGTTCCATATGTTGCATAAAAAATAAAACAATACATACCGAAATATCAACATATCTATAAATCTATGACAAAACTAATTAGATATAGATTACTAAAAAGTAGAAAAGAAAAGATCTTGATTGCTGGTTAAAGAACCAACTTCACCCCCTGAGAATAAAAAACACGCACAACAAGATTACTCTTCACAGAGAAAGAGAGCATGAAGTTATTTGAAATGCTTGTTTGTGACCGCAAAAAACAACTTGGTTCCCTTTGTTAACGTCTATTAATTGGTGTATTGCTATAATTTTTTCTACCTTACTTAAAATTATGTCAAAAATTATTAATTTAGAGTTTAAATTTTATTAAATAAGGTTTTTATATTCAAAATTTATTATATATATAAAAAATAAATATCAAAAAAGTCTTACTCTCATAAATTTATTCAGTTTAAACTTTTAATGATTAAAATCATTGAATAGTACATCAAGATAAAAAACATATAAAAAATTTAATATAATTATACGTATATTCATCCATTCACTTAAAAAAAAATTATTTTTCCAACCAAAAAAAATATTTTGTTTTATTTTTGGGCATTGAAAGTGTAAACGGAGAAGTAAACACGTATACCAACGGTAACATCATCTGCATTCTTTACAAAAACACCCCTACTACTCCGATTTCGCCGCTTTAAACAATGCCTTTAACACTAAAATTCAATCAAAAAATGTAAGACTTTTTCATTTCACTCTACGATCAGGGCAGGAATCAACTGCTTTCGGCTGCAAAACTCCTCTCATGTACTTCTCTTCTTTAGATGCGAAAACCACCTCCGTCTAGTTTCAGGATCCTTAACGTACTCCCTTCTTCTCCGGTTTGTCTTCTTCTCTTGAGATCCTTAACGTACACCCACTCGGGTTTCTCTTCTAATGATTAAGTACCGTGCCTGTACGGTTCAGTGCGTTTACCTATTCGTGACTCTGCTGCTCTCGTGAAATAAAGCTATTGCGATCTTGGCACTCTTAATTATGAAGATTTCTTGTTGGGTTTTGCTTATTACGATTGTTGTCTCATTTTTCGCATCTGGGTCTCTCGCAGTTGACAGTTTTCATCAGGCGTAAGTAGTGTCAAGTTGTTTGCTTTTTTCATAATCATTGTATTTGAATCGGTTTGAATAGATTTGTTAGTTATGTTGGTTTGGAATCAGAGTAAAGTTTAGTTTTTTTAATTCTTTTAGCTCTTTTGTGGTTTGTTGTTGTACAGAGTTATAGTTTTTTTAGTGTATGGTTTTAAGATCTTTGGTAATTTATATTATCACATTGGTTATTACTGATGCCATTTCAGTTTGATGTAAAAAAGTTATCCTTTTCCATATGTAGATTATGTCTTTGAACAATGAAATACAGCTAAGCCTTGCTTGATCACTTTTTCACTAGGAATACTGTCTTCTAGAAATAGGCGAAATTGGCATTCTTTGGTGTAGTGTACTTTTGAGCAGAACTTTTTTATGTTACAAGCTAATACAAGACAAACTTGGGGATGCATACTCGAAACACACAGTTCAAAATTAGGAAATTGACAATTTCCTAGTGTAGCATACCTTGGGCTGCTCTTTTTTCAAATTAAAATCTAATTGAATACAAACTTGGGAAAACATACTTGAAGATCAACCCCTAGTTCAAAGTTTAGAAATTAAGGTATAAAGACAAAAAATTCTGGTAAAAAAGGTAACACTCTTAGACTTTGTAATACACTATAGAGGTGCATTATGTTCAAGAGCATATGCACGACTGTGCACTTCATGGGTTATTTTACCTGTAGGCTATAGTACAATTGTCCGTTATAATTGATGAATGACAAACTTTGCGTTGCTAGAGTTTTAGTAGAAAATGAAAATTGATGCATGATCAATGACATATTTTCCTTTGGACTTTTTGTTCATGTTTAAATTTTAAATTTATAATTCTGCATTTTGGTGTAAATGCGATGAATGTGTTTCTTAGAAATAGCATCTTCTGCTGTTATGTTGATGTAACACTTTTTGGACAGAGGTCGCATGCTTTGATTACTTAATTGGACCATTTTCTTTTTCCTTATGTGGAGATTGTCTTTTGTGTCACCTTGATTCTGTCTCTGATTGATATTTGGTTGTAAAGGAATTGTTTGTCAAATATTGCAGATGTTCTGGTGCATCTAGTGATAGTTTTTGTCTCAATAAGCACTTATCTGCCTTTCTGTGTTTACAGGTTTCCTATTATTGAACCTGATCCTGGTCATACAAAGCTTCGCCTTGCAAGGGATGGCTTGGAAGCCATCAAAAGAATAACGACACCAATTGCAGCTGTTGCTGTATGTCTGCTATATATCTTAAGCTTCTAAGAACGAAAATAAAATTTGATTAGATACCTATGGAGCTTATAGTTGCTTGGATCTTTCATATCCATCTGTTTTGCAAAAATTGTCATTTTTGGTTTATGATTACATTCATAAATTTGTCTACAAGTAAACAAAAACTAAAAAAAGTGAAGGGTCCAGGTAGATGTCAGCAAGTTGTAGCAAATTTTCATGGTTAACTATGATGAATAAAGTGTATAAAAGTTGAGGGGGGGAGCAGTTTTGCTAGGTTTAGCAATTCCTATTATGTTAGCTTCAGTTGCAATGCACTTGCCTATTTTGGGATCTTACACATCCTCATGAGTTGCGGTTCAAAAATCCTGTGAAGTCTGAAAATTTTGGAAGGGGAAAAATTTATGCTTGAGAGAACTTTTAAGTTCATCGGTTACCAGTAATTCTCATCTAACACAGTTTTTCTTATTATTCAAGAATACTTGACTTATCTCTTGATGCTTACAGGTCTCTGTATATAATTCTTTTAGAACATCTAGCATTATTGCTAACATGTGCAACTGAAATTTTATTTTTATAGTGTATAGTGTTTTAGATCTGTACAATTATGTGAAGAGCAATTGTTCTTAGTTAGTTGACCCTTTTTGACTGTTACATTGATGGCTTTACAATCAGGTGATTGGTCCATACCGCTCGGGAAAATCATTTTTGCTTAATCAGCTTCTTTCACTTTCTTGTGATGAAGGTGCTGTCTACACTACGGCTTGGCTATGTATATAAATACATGTAAATAGTTTTGTTTATGCATGTAGAGTAACCTTGAGTTTGACTTTTCCTCTTCAGGTTTTGGGGTTGGACATATGCGTGACACAAAGACAAAAGGTCCTGTGAATATGGATAGGAAAATATTGGAACTGCTGCTTGGAATCATCTATAACATCTCTTTGTATTTTACAGGGATTTGGGTATGGGGAACCCCACTAGAATTGGATATCAATGGAGTTAAAACTTCTGTTTTTTACCTTGATACAGAGGGATTTGAAAGTATTGGAAAATCAAATGTTTATGATGACCGGTAAATTCCAAGCTGTGTAATTTTGAACTCATCTTGTAAATGGTAAAGTTATGTAACTTTTTTTCTCATATTTGCTTCTGCAGGATTTTTGCTCTGGCAACAGTTTTGAGTTCTGTGCTTATATACAATCTGCCTGAAACGGTTAGTTACTTCTATAGCTTTAACTTTTGAATTTTATATGTGCTGGATCTAAAGGTGTAGTTCTTTGGAATCTGGTTTGTTGGATATAAAAATTCTATAATGATAGAACTTTCTATGGTCATTTACTGCTGGACATTTAGTGGACTTTTGCATTCTTGGGTTGAGGTGAGCAGCTTTGTCATCATCGATGGAAAGATTAATCATTTAGAGGCTTAACTTAGATTTTAATGGAAGTTGTGTGTTTTCTTTTCTGAATAGAAAAAAAAAAAAAAAAAAAAAACTGTAAAGAGAAAAGAGATATAATGTGTTTTTTCAAATATAAGAGGTATAATATGGATGTGATCGAGAAAAAATATCCAAATAATGTCAAAAAAATGCTATCTGATTGGAAAGAAGGTCGAAATGTTGAAATAGGATATCTATTAGCAAAGTCAACTTAATTTGATTAAGTTCTGAACATTTAATTGTAACCTAATTGAGGTATAGAAGGTATAGATTCCTGGATATAATGGCAGGAGGATTGATTAAAGCACTCACTTGAGGGAAGTGATCCATGAATTAAATTTAATTTGTCCAACAAGTTTTCTTTAGACTAGAACATCTGTTGTGCGTTTGGCTTTTACATTCTTTCTAGTGCCAGCTTCTTGCAGACTGAACTCTCTTCTTTTAAGTTCCGAGTTGATTTTGGGTGGGATGCTCTGGAAATGTCTATTAATTTGTGAAGTCATTTTAATGGTCTAGTGGCAGGGTTCTTCTGATGTGACCTAGTCAATTGTCATACATTAGAACCACAGATAAAAAAATTCCTTGCTAATGCAATAGAAAGCTTTGTATGTTTGACCCAGCCCAGAGCCTGCAATATTAGGAGGCTTTGTGTGCTGGATGCTCTTATGTTGTGAGGACCTTCTCTGTTTGTTCTCTGTTTATCTATTAGACTGCACTGTCTGCTGTCTCACTTTTTCTTATACTCTTTCTCAACAAAACTGATTTTGAATAAAGAAACTCGAGATCAATGTTGTCCCATGCCTTTGACAACTTCTATAACTAAAATTCTTGGATGCTAACTAACAACTTGTGGTGGAACTAAACTTGGGATATCCATCCAGATGTTGGAATGCTAACTTCTATAACTAAAATTCTTGGATGCTAACTAACAACTTGTGGTGGAACTAAACTTGGGATATCTATCCAGATGTTGGAATGCTAACTTATTTCTGAGAACTAAATTATTATATAAAGAGTATGATGTTTTACATCAGGTTTTGAATGCGATGAGATGTCAATATCTAATAATGAGTTCTATAATTTCATCTATTTGGTTATTTGCCATTTGTGATCAACTTGCACATTTTAGTTGATTGTTGCAGCAATACTTACATATTTGTCGAATCACTTGTTTAGATCCGAGAAGCTGACATATCCCGCCTGTCATTTGCAGTCGAGCTTGCTGAAGAATTTTATGGAAGGTCTGCACTTCTTCTTTGTTCTGAATTCAGCATAGTATCTGTTAATAAATAAACAGTGTAAATTGGAAGAGTGATTCTGGGTTTCTCTTTTCAAAACCCTATTGATATTACTGACACTAGCTTGTTTGTGGATTGGCTGACAACTACGTCATGGAAAATAGAGTTAAGGTAATTTACATTCCATTGCGATGTTATTTGTCTTTGCTATCTCTTTGAATCAGATCTTTGAAGGTTGATGATCATTTTAATGCCTTTTTTTTTCTTTAATTTTTTCTAAATTTTACAGGGCCAAGATGTCGCTTTTGAACCTGCAAAACTACTGTGGCTTATTCAGCGTGATTTCTTACGTAAGCTCATTGTCTTCTTTGATATAATTTATTGAACGGTTGCTTACTTCAAAGTGTAGATCTCTTTGAGATTTTGTATTGTTTTTTCAATTTGAACATCTACCTCACCAAACTTTTTTTCAACCTTTCTACACTCTTATGAATGTTTTAAGAGCATATGGCCATAAAGCAGATACCTTTTTAAATTGCTGCACTTCTTTCAGTATGGCATAAGGTGACATCTTGTATGCTTGAAGATAGATAACTGATGCATGTTTGTTTTTTTAATATTACAGAAGGGAAATCAGTGCAAGAAATGGTGAATGAAGCCCTTCAACGTGTCCCAAACAAGGATGGTTAGTTTTTTTTTTTTTCCCTTTTGTTTCCTTCCTTTTCTCTTAGTCATCATATAAATTTGGAAGAGATGAATGTTATCCACAGTTTAATAGCTGTGTTTTGAAACATAGGTTTGATAGTAGGTGCTTGTTCTGATTGCAGGGGACAGAAATATTGATCAGGTATTTTTTTCTCTATTATTTAAATTCAACCAGTAAAATTGGAATGCTGTGATTCTGGGAGTAGAAGATCACTTTAATTTTTTCAAATTTTACCAGGTTAATCAGATTCGAGAGTCACTAGCTGTTATGGGTGATAACAGCACAGCATTTAGCTTGCCACAAGTAAGGGTTTATCATTCATTTACTGCTTTGTGTGAATGTCTTTGAATTTATTTTGAAGATGTCATGCACTTTGAAACTAATTGATCTTTTGCTAGAAATTGTGCAATCTTTAGAATGCAAAATATTGCGAAACATTATTTACCAGACTGATTTATATATAAGCACGGTTTTAATTATCATGAATCTACTTAATTTAATTTTAGGGTCTATAGTTGTGCAATTCTCATTGTTGACATGGCTATATATTATACTGATTCAACATATTCTTTTCATACTTCATGGGCACCAGAATTTTCACCTATCACATTGGTCATTATTTATGCCATGACAGAAGAGTTTCTTTCTTGGTTTAAACCCTGGCAGCACAAATTATTATTCATTAGAAGGCAGAAAAAGTCAAACTAAAAATGAGGGAAAAAATTTGTGCCTGTCCACAATACTTATAGTTGTATGCATATTTGATTGCATACAAGTAATTTGAGTGATGTAATTGCTCTGTGAATTTGTACAGCCTCATCTCCAGCGGACAAAGCTTTGTGACATGAAAGATGGCGAGCTTGATTCAGTATATGTTCAAAGAAGGGAGAAATTAAAGGAAATTGTTGCTAGCATTATTCGGCCAAAGATTGTGCAAGGCAAACTTCTTAACGGACAAGAGTTTGTGTCTTTCTTGGAGCAGGTAATTTTTGATTTTACAAACCCTCCACTTCATGTCTAGTTAAATTTACTTGAAACTTGAATTTTCTTTTGGAGGTTTTAAACTCAAGTTTATTTCAAAATTCATTCTGGTTCCATTTTCCTTTCTGTGTCTCAGCAATAAACTTGTACACCCATTGCCTTTATTTTACTGAAGGCCAACTTTTCTCATCATGAGAAAATACTTGGCAGTTTTTGGCTCACTAGATAATCTTTTGGTTTATTCATACTTAAAAATTATCGTCTCGAGGATGAATTGCTTAACATCTTCGAATTTCAGCTACATATGTCAAGTGCCTCACATTTTTGTTGAAGTCATTAATATATCCATCTGTGTAACATGTGCTTATTGGTGGCAATTGGTTGATGTTTTTGACCCAAGGTCATCAGGTTATAAGCACATTAAAATAGAAATGCTTGATAGATATGGGACAGCAATGACCCTCTTATTTCACCATCCGTTAAGTTGAATTGTGTTTTGGAGAAGGTTAAAAAAAAAAAAGGCAAACAATTAGAAAAAATTAAGGGAGGGTACTGGTGAAATTTTGCTTTTAGTGATGCTGCTTGTATACGATCTTTCACTTGCTTCTTTAATTTCCAGATACTTGAAGCCTTGAATAAGGGGGAGATTCCAACAACAGGCTCTCTTGTGGAGGTTTTCAACAAGGGTATTCTGCAGCGGTGTTTGAAGCTGTATAGTGAAACAATGGAAAAATTAGATTTACCACTCCCAGAACAATCTCTGAAAGATGCCCATGAAAGGTCTAAAGAAGAAGCTATGAAAGCTTTTGATGAACAGCATTTTGGCCGTCACCATGCGAAGAGATCTGTTATGCAACTGGATGAGGAAATAGAGAAGGTATTGATGTGTTACTACTTTTTTCTCATTAAATTAAATTTTGAACAACTAAAATAAATGAATTTTATTTTTTTTCTGAGTACAATATGCATCCACATGTGTTTGTGTGTATTTTTTTTTCTTCATTAAAGTTCTAAACTCATGCAATGATGTTAAAATACAGGGAGAAACTTGAAAAAGTGTTCAAATGACTGAACTTAACCTTAAAGAGAGAGAAGAAGCAACATGTTTTTTTGCACCTGTCAAGTAGAAAATCAGACTTGATTCTTAGTGTAGCTCTTTTTCAGGCCACCTAGTACACTTTAACCAACAAGTAGGTGAAAGTTTTCTTGCAGATGGTTCACTGCTTTTAGATGTGACAGTGCTGGAGAATGGAGATGACATGTGCCCTATGCCATATGTAACATGCATATTTGGGGTTCAAAGTTTAGTTTATTCTCAATATTTTAGGGTATGGGTCTAGAGTGTGCAACATATTATTCTGATTTTTAATAGGTATTTACTGTGGAATTTCTTCCAGGTTTATAAAAATATCATACTGGCAAATGAATATCGATCAGCAAAACTCTGTGAGGCACTGTTTACTAGATGTGAGGACAGAATGGACCAACTTCAAGTTCTCAGACTTCCTTCCATGGCAAAGTTCAATGCTGGCTTTCTGCAGTGCAATCAAAGTTTTCAGCAAGAGTGTATTGGACCTTCAAAAACAAGTTATGAGCAACGCATGGCAAAGGTTAGGCATAGTCTTTGTGATTTGTTTCATGTTCCTTTTTTAGTTACGTTATACCTTATTTTTCAGGTTTTTCCTTCTATTTGAACTCTGTTTTGAGAAATTGAGCTATGAGGCCTTTCATGCTTGAGTTGGATCAAAATGTTTCTTCATTACATCCCATCCTTTTAGATAGTTATGTACCAAAATTTTTGAAGTGGAAAAAATTTCACCCGTATAAAATCCAACTCGGATCTGAGATAATGTCAATGTTGATGTCCGTGGAAAGGCTGTTTTATGTGCTAATTGTTAGTGATAGACTTGTTTCACCGCAGACTGAAATATTTCTGTTAATTGGTGAATCATAGCCGTTTGATGTTACTTGATTTATTCAAATGTCTTGCTCATTTTGATGTGCATCTGAGAATGTATTGGGTGAACCTGCAGATGATGGGGAGGTCAAAATCTCTTTTCATAAAGGATTATAACCACAGACTGTTCAATTGGTTGGTGGTCTTCTCCCTTGTCATGGTGGTAGTAGGCCGGTTTATTATAAAGTTCATTTTGATAGAAATTGGCGCTTGGATACTTTTCATCTTCTTGGAGACATATACAAGGATGTTTTGGTCAGCGGAATCTCTCTATTACAATCCAGTTTGGCATTTTATTGTTGCAACTTGGGAAACAATTGTTTACAGCCCAATTCTTGATTTGGATAGGTAATGCATCATTGCCTTTCTTTTCATCTAAAATTCTATTATTCGTTAAGTTGGCTTGCATTCGATCTTTGTTAGTAACACATTTTAGAAGCAAAAAAATTGTTGTCAAATTTTTCTGAAATGGTATAGTTCTTGCATTTTGTTCGTAACCAACCATTAAAAAAAAAAAAATCCTTTAGTTGATGGCCAAAAGTTATAAAGATTTTTATGTTTCCTCCAGAGTAAGAGCATTGTGGAAACAAGTGAGGCTTGTTAAATATTATTGTGTTACATTCTTCAAGTGTTTCAATTGGTCCTTTTTATCACGTAGATCAGTAGATGTAGTATGCTAAGAGGATCCTGATAATGTCTCTAGTCTGCACTTGGGGCTTTGTTCCTTCTCTTTAGTCCCTACCATCATTGTTCTCTATTCACAATTTTTCTTTGCCTGTACAGATGGGCAATCCCAATTGGTTTTGTGGCAGCAATGTTGGTAATCTATTTGCGTTGTTTTGGCAAAAGGAAACACGGGTCGCGGTGGCTGTTACCACTATACAACAATAACAAAGCTGGTCCCAACAGACCAAGATCTGACTGAATGCTCTATAATCGTATGGCTGAAAGATTTGGCATACCTTAGTTCAATCATCCTGGGTGAGCTTTCCTGTTTTTTTGGTATATGAAGCCCCCCATTCTTTTCAGTTTCTCCACAAAAGTAGTTTTGATTCCGTAATGGAGAAGAGGAGAAGGACGAGACGATTTGCCCGGCGCCGCTGATATCATTTGTAACTTTAGCATTTTCTGATTGTTTATATATCCATATAATCCGTTGATTACCTTTTTTTTTTTAAAAAAAAAAAATGTCTGTCATTGTTCACATGTTTAGATTTTTATATGAAGACGTTGGTGGGTACAGTTTATTAAATCACAGTTATTCTTTCAATTAAAAGTTTATAATATGAGCATGTTCAACTGTACGTTTTTTTTCTTTTCAAAGAACAGCCTTCTCCCTGGCTTCTTCAATTTTAAACTCATCTATCCTGTGAAATTTGCTAATACAAAATGAAGCACATGAGAAGACAAGTAGATGAAGTTTATGACATTTAAAAAAAAAAAAAAAAGAAAAAGAAAAAGATGAAGCAGATGACGTGATGATAAACAAGAATTTTCTACTAATTGATCAGTGGCTAACTATTTAATTCACACATTGCCAAGAAATTTTCATTAGCCCACAATACAAGGCTGCAGGTCCACTGAACTCCTCAACTCTGAAAACAATGTGGTGGGTAGTGTTAGAAGATCTGCAGCAGGAAAACCTTCAATCACGAGGCAAGAATTATGCTGCCTTTACCAGCTTTAAACCTATTGCAGGCGGCATTTGATGGGAGCAGCCTGGAATAGAATTGGTTCTTGACATTGCTGCTTGTCGTAAGGAGTTAGTTCCAAAGGTTGGCCAGGACATGGAGAACATTGGGGAGTTCTGCTGGAGTCCTGGGAGCAAAAATTTCAAGATCTAGGCATATTCATTGCTGCCAAATACCAATGGGGCCTAATTTAAGTGGCTTAGACAGATCTTAGAATTGTTATGTGACAGTTTTTACGAATTTTTATTTAAGGCACCGCTAAATGGATAGAATCTATCTAAATTATTTTGACTAGAATAACTGAAAAGGCTAATATAACCTTTTCTACGAGGAGAGAAATTTTGACAATTTACACCAATTTTTAAAGAGTGAATCACACGTCCCAATTATAACAAGTGAAGAATATTAAATAGTAATTACAATAATAATTACAGCAAGCCCCTCACTTAACAACTATTATCTGTTTCTTTTTGGGTTAAGTTATAATTTTTTAATATAAAAAATATCTACTTTTCCTTTTCATTCTTACCCTCTTTTCCTATTACTTTCATGAGCAGCAACTGGTCTTTTTTAATAATTAATCTTGATAAACACGTACAAAACTCCTTTTGTAATAAACAGACATGATTTCATAGTGTATAGAGCTTACAATCATCAATTTAATCAAGAAAAAAATAAATTTAAGGAAATAAAGATGAATAATAGAATAATAAAAGTAAAAGAAATACTAAAAAATAAAAAATGAAGGTTGGTTGCTCAATTTCACTGTTCTATTGCCAAAATTTTAGCATTTCCTGAATTTGGTAGCTAAAGAAAAAGAAACCCAAAACACCAACACCCAGTTTGGATGGGGTGAGGTGGTGATTTATTAAAGAAGGGAAAGGTAAGTAAAGATAAAGGAAGGAAAGATATATTATTTAACTGTTATTTGGAAAGAAGTAAGGTGAGGTAAGAGTTATTTTATATTTTTTTGTTTGGGAAATAGATTAGAGAATAAGGGTTATATAATTAAAAGATATAAATACCCCTAGTTCTATAAAATAATATTTATTTTAATTAACTTAAATAATAATAATAATAATAATAATAATAATAAGGAGTCCAAACATAGTAATGAGAGAGTATTCTGATTTAAGTAATATAATTGCTAGCAATTATATGTCTTAATATGATTTTAGTAAATATAATTGCTAGCACATAAACAATATATAAATCATGAAAAATTAAACAAACTTGATAATATCAAAATGTAAAAGGAGAAATAAAAACATGAAAATAAAAATAAAAGGTACTAACCTTAAACCTCAAAATCTGCAAATTGTAAAAAAAAAAAAAATAAACAACAATGGAAGAGAAAAAAAAATTAATACCTTTAAGAGTTGAATATAGAAAAAAAAAAGAAAAAATTATCTCAACACTACAATCAATTAACAATAATAATAATAAAAAATAATCAACTAACCTAGTTGGCAGAATACAGAGAAAGGAAGAAGTTTTTAAGCAGAAAGATAAAGAGGAAGAAACAATATGAGAATGAGGAAAAAAAGAACTTTTAAGATGATAAGGGTAATTTTGGATTTTTAATTTATAACCATGGATATACTTGGAAAAAAAAAGGCATAACTCTCCTTCCCCTTGCTTACACCTTGATTTGGGGTGTAAGCAATCTATGTAAAATAACAGTACGGCTGGTTCCCATGTCCCCTCCCTTCCCTACCCCTCTCCATCACTTTCTTTCTCCCAAACAACGATAAACAAAGACCTTCTCCCTCCTTCCCCTTCCTTCACCTTTCCTAACCCCATCCAAACAAAGCATATAAAAGACAAAGAATTAAATCCCAATAATGAGAATTGAATTTCAAGAAAAATGAAAGAACCATTAAAGGAAAAAAAAAAACCAAAAGAGAAAGAAACAAGAAGAAAAAGACAGATAGTGAGACCTCAAAAAGAGTAATAATAGCAAGAGCTTCAAGAACATCAGCACCAAACTCAGACAAAACTCTGTAGCGATTACTAATTTTTCCAGTCTTAGAATCTTTAAACAAGGATTGAAGCACCACATTTGACCCATTCTCAACACGTACTTCAACATCAAGTGATAGAAATTCTTATTTGATTATCATATTCATAACCGTCATCTTTTAAATTTTCTTTTATTTTTAATTTATTTTTTTTCTTCTTTTTCTCTCTCTCGCTATTTCTTCCTTTACTCAAGAGTCTTCTCAATGTGGAGTCGGCCAATCCTTACTTTAGTTTCTCTTATGACCCGAGTTTTATTTTTTAAATTTTAATATTTAATTTCGAGATTTGCAGTGTTAATAAAATTTATTAAATTTGAAATTTATTATTTAGTTAATTGATTTAAATATTTGGTATTTCAGTATTTATTTCAACAATATTAATTTTATTAAATTCTATTAGTTTTTGTTATATATATATATATATATATACCCAAGTATAGTTTAGTGTATATATATGTATTTGATGTTAATATATATATATATATAAATATAAGTATACACACATGTGTTTCATTTTGTGGTTGAGAATTTTTGTACTATTATTATTTGGAGATTTTAATTTAAATAAATTAAAATAGATAAAGATGTAAGTTTGTGGTGTAAATTAATTTATGAAGATATTTTTATTTGTAATATATTATTTTATTTGGAATGATTGTCCTTTGTACCTCTTATTATTATTATTATATATATATATATATATATATATATATATTATTACGTCAAAAGTGTCGGACATATTTAGTACCACCCTCACCACTTTACCATTTCTTTCTTTCTTTTCCTACTGTGCTTCTTTTTCTTCTTTCTGATTTCTGCGAACCAACAACCTAGCAGACCACCCTACACCTTCAACCACGTAGCTCCGACCACTAGCCAGCGACCGGAGACGATGGCAGTAGCAACACGAGCAGCGGTAACAGCGGAAGCAGAGGCAGACCGGAGAAGAGCCACACCAGATTGTTTTTCGGTGACAGTTTGGGCTGCTCTTGGAGTTGTTTTGAAGCTCTCTTCAGGGGCTTTAATTTTCCTAAGGTTATTTCTATAAACAACTTCATTTTGGCTTTGATTTTGAAGATTTAGTTCTAGGTTAGTTTTTGATTTTTGTGAGATTAAGTTAGAATTAAATTAGTTTATGTTTAAATGAGTTTAGATTATTGATATTTAGGTTGAATGATGCTCAAATATAATTTTTGTGTAATTGTTGGATTTTATTTTGAATTTTTGGATTTTATGAAAAATATTATATATTTTGGGAAAATTTTATAATTTAATTTTTAATTAATATTTGGTTAAATTATAGTTAATTATTATGTTTAATAGTGATTTCTATTTTTTTAGATTGTTAAAAATAATTTTTGTTAGTTAAGTTAATATTTTGTATAATTTATTAATTTTTGATTAGTTTCCAAATTATGTATAAATTATATATATAAAACTATAAATTTGGTTGTTTAATTATTTAAAAAATATGTTTTGTGTTGAAATGCATTTTTGTGAAATTTCTGGATTTATTAGCTATTAAATTTAATTATTTATATTAATTAGTTTAATGAAATTATTGTTAAATTTATATAATAGATGCATTTTTGGATATATAATTATAAATTAGTAATTCTTTCATTTTTTTAATAAATTATTATTGATTATAGTATTTTAGGATATTTTTGAATAATTATTAATATTAAAACAATTTTTATTAATAAGTTACTATTTTTGACAAATAAATAGTAATTTCCGGAAATAATATCCGATTAATAAAACATTTGTGATTTATGACTATATGAGTTCTAGTTGCTTAAATTAGATAAATTTATAATTTAATTGATTTTTGGTAATTAAATACTATTTAATTACTTAATTTCGAAAAATGGATTTTTTTAGTATAAATTAAGCGTTAGTGTGGTATTTATTATTTATTTTGATAAATAATTATACTTTATGCTTTTAGTATGTAAATGATCGATTTTGATAATAATTGGAAATTTTAAGAGTTTTAATAAATTTTAGTATTTAATTATGATTTTAATAATTTTAATTCTGTTTGAGCTCGGTCTGGCATTGTGTACAGTCCGGGGGCCCAACCCGAGCAGTAAGCATCTGTGATATTAAAAGTGTCGTTTTCGTGCAGGAACGGCTCTACCTATGGTAGAGAGAGGTCCGTTTTACAGAGGAAACTCTACTAAATTTTCGGAAGATTTCTCGTAAAACGTAACACCGTCATGTGTAGAATTCCTGATTTTGATTGAGTCGTCTGTAGAAATTCCACAGTTATTAAATTAGGAATTTTATTCTAATAATAGTATTATTATTTTCTTTAGTTGGGCCGAGACCGAGGTCTTCAGGACCAGGCCAGTCAGGTCATTTTCGAGGAGCGCACTCGAACTGTGAGTTGTCATTATATATATGCATTGCACGTAGAAATTATTGTTTGCGAGCATCCATATTTAAATGAGAATTAAATGATATTTATCTTCATTAAATGTTATTACTTTACTAAATGCTTATATTTATGTTCTGTATATATTTGAGATCTTATTTTGAAAAATGGATGCTAGCATGCTTTAATTATGCATTTCATTATTTTTATATATTTACAAGAATGTTTTGGAGAATAGTTGTAGAACGTGCCACCTAGTGGGCTACACTAGAACTGTTGCGCGACAGTACGTTAGACACTAGACTGAGAATTTTAATTGATTGATTGCGATATTGATTATTGAGATTTAGTGGATATTGAGAAGGCTGACTGCGGATCCTCGGTTGACCTAATGTATTCGGGGCGAGTTATGCCGGTAGTGAGATTGCGGATCCTCGGTTGACCTAGTGTACTCGGGGCGAGTCTACACTACCTAAAGTTTGACAAATAAATCTGGTGGAATTATGAAAAGCCTGTTGGCTATTGATTCTGTGATCGAGGTTGCGAATAGTTAAGGTTCCGCACCGATCCTCCACCCGAACTCTTTCGTATTATTTATTATATAAATGAATTTTGAGCATCTGTATGAATTGCATGTATATTTTATTATATAAAAATAAATATATTATTATACTGATGCTTGAATGCCTGTATTATTAGGTGCATGTATATATATATATAATAATAATTCACTCAGTGAGGTCTGATCCTCCTCAATATTTTCTCAGGACATTCTACTTCGTCAGACCTCAGTACTAGACCTCTCCGCCGGTCTTCTTCTGCTCCGGCTAGATTATGTAAATTACATATTTGAACTTTTGTTTATACTCTAGAAGCTGCAGTAGTAGTATTTGAACGTTGTAGTATTTAATATTATTTTTATAACTGAGACTGACATTTAAAGGATTGTGTACTATTATATTTTATTTAGTGATATGAGATCACTTTTTATTGGTTAAGTTTTAATTACTTGGTATTTTGATGGTTTAATTTATGTGAGTTTTATTTTTAAGGCTTGCTACAGGTTCCGGTTACAATAATTCCCGTTCCCTAACGCTGGTCATGACTCCCTGATTTGGGTCGTGACAGTTTCACATTTATTACTTCATATTATTGGTATTGCACTTTTGTAGTTTTCCATGAATAGCCTTTAATCTCCATTTAAGTTGACCTAAATATCCTCTCTATCCAAAAAAACGTGGATAAATTCTATCCGTATAGATTTATCCTTTTATTTTTAGAGAAATTTAAAAGCGGAATTCATAGTTTCTTTTTTTCCCTAACATTAACAACTAAGAGTTATAGTTCTTTTGAAAGTAAACTAATTACGCCATACTGTCCAAAAAAAATTATTTAGTAGTAAATTATTTTGTTAATGTTAATAAGATAAATAAAATAAGATTATTATTTTTTTATTTAGGATTAGTACCTAATAAATTATTGACGTTTAATTTAATATGTGTTTTAATTCACACTATTTTAAAATTAACTCTCTTCACTTTTTTCACTCTTTGTTTTCCTCAAAATTTTCGTTTTCGGTTACAGCTGATTATCTTTTAGATCAATGGTGGTTCCTTATAATATTGTTTTATTTTCTTTACTTTATTTTATTTTTTCTGTATTTAACAAATACATATCTTGATTTGTTTGTTCTATTTATTTTTTGTGAAATTTTTCAATTTTCTTCATTTAGTTTTTGCTACTTACAGGATTTGGTTCCTTTATGGAATTTGAAATCTCTGTCGTGAAAATTCTACCAATTTTTCTACAATTAGATTCATTTAAAAGTCAAAGAGTCAATTTATGTCGAATTAAAGCCATTGAATGAAAGCATATGAATTGTCGAGTTACAAATTAATAGACTTTCTATCAACGTGTTTGAAGAATAACAACAAAATATTTCAAGATAGTGAGATTTTTATTTCGGTAGTTTTTAATTTTATTTTTATCTATACTATTTTTTTTATCAAAATGTATCTTAATTTTTCAGTGAATGAATAATTTGTCTTTTTCTGGAAAAACAAACTCTTTAGCCATCCCACAATTATTAATGATTTTGAGAGATTTAAGAGTTTGTGGAATAAAAATTTAACAAATACTAGAGTACAGTCATGAGCAAAAAGTAGAGTAGGATTATTGTTAATTTGAATTATCGAATTGATGTGATTTGCTTATCTGGTAAGTGTTATTGACATAGTTTATTTTAATAATTTAAA
>CATIWK010171155.1:0-11092 GCA_949634005.1 Mallotus japonicus
TAATTTGAGAAGACCCTCAGCTCCTCGCAACAATTTCAAGAGCCCGACAGAAGGGTAGCAAATAGATTCACACCTCTAAATGCCCCCAGATCCGAGATTCTTATATGGATTAGGCAAAATAGGGTAGGAATAACTCCCGCCGGGAGATTGAGTCCACCTAAGAGAGGAATACCAGATAGAAGATACTATTGCCAATACCACCGCGACTATGGGCATGATACAGATGCATGCCGAGATCTGAGGAATGCAATTGAACAGTTAATTAAGAACGAAAAACTGGGCAAATTTACGGACAATGTTAGAAAAGATCGAGATCGAGATGATCAAAGAGAAGATATAACCGAGCAAAAGAAAGCTCAGATTGTGTCGCTGGAGTCATAAACATGATTATTGGGGGAGAAACGCCTGTTGAGAAGCGATTAAAAAGACCTTGGAAAGAAGAAGGCCATACATCAAAGCAAAAGTCGACCATCACTTTCGGACCTGATGATGGGGATTATGCTCGGCATTCTTATAATGACGCCTTGGTCATAAGCGCATACATCCAGAATTATCTGGTGAAAAGGCTTCTAATAGATGATGGGAGCACTATCAATGCACTTTCATGGAACGCCTACAAAGCGATGGGAGGTTCAGTTACCGATCTTAAAACCATTAAAAACCCCATCACAAGTTTCTGTGGAGGAACAGCCCAGCCAATGGGATTGGTGGAGCTAACAGTGGAATTTGGAGATCGAGAGTTCGAACATACAAAATCAGTCAAATCCTTGTTCAATATAGTAGATCTTCCGCTCTTTTATAATGGCATCATCGGAAGGCCCATCTTATAAGAAATAGATGCAGCCATGAGCATCAGACAACTAACCATGAAAATCCCTTAGGAAGACCGGGTATTGACAATTCAAGGAGATCAATCTATGGCCAAACAGTGCTATAATTGGCTGTCAAACCTCAGATGAAAGCATTTCTATTGAAATCATTAGAGACAGAGAAACAAGGAGCCAATCCAGAACCAGTTGATTAAGTCCAGACTCTTAAAATAGCTCAAGATAAGACAGTCAGAATTGGTGGTGAACTCGACAAGGAGATCAAAGAAGGAATAAGTGAAGTTCTCAGCAGACATTCAACAAGCTTTACTTCAAAAGCATCTGAGATCGTCAGAGTGGATCCTCGGATTGCATCACATAGCTTGAACATCAATGCTGGAGTCAAACCCGTAATCCAGAAGAAATGAAAGTTCGCATATAAGAGACAGAAAGTGATTACTGAAAAAACAAAGAAGTTGTTGGATGTCGGGTTTATCAGGGAGGTCACACACCCAGATTGGGTAGCCAATGTGGTACTAGTCAAGAAGTCCAATGGAAAATTCAGAATGTGTGTTGATTATACGGACCTCAATAAAGCATGCCCCAAAGACAATTATCCTTTACCAATAATTGATCAGTTGGTAGATTCAATCGCTTGCCACAGCCTACACAGCTTCATTGCTGCCGCCCAAGGATATCACCAGATCCTAATGAAGGAGGAGGACCAAGAGAAAACATCGTTCATTACCTATGAATGACTTTACTACTACAAAGTCATGCCCTTTGGGTTGAAGAACGCTAGAGCAACTTATCAAAGGCTGATGAACCATGTGTTCCAAGATCAAATATAGAAGAATGTGGAGGTATACGTAGATGACATGATTGTCAAGAGCCAGAAAGCAGAAAAGCATGCTAAAGATCTTGAGCAAATACCCGGCATACTTGATCAGTATCGGATCAAATTGAATCCAGAAAAGTGCATATTTGGTGTAAAAGCAGGCAAGTTCTTGGGTTTCATGATTTCACACAGAGGAATAGAAGCTAATCCAGAAAAAATGGAAGTCATTCTGAACATGAAAGCTCTAAAATCATTAAACGAGCTCTAAAAGCTCAACTGGTGAATCACAGCGCTCGGAAGATTCATTTCATGCTCAGCCAAACAGTACCTACCTCTCTTCCGAGCATTAAAGAATTCTAAGAAATTTGAATGGATAGAAGATTGTTAGGCAGCATTTGAAGAAATCAAGAAGTTCCTATCCTCACCACCATTACTCAACCCACCAATCCCATAAGAGTTTTTATACTTATATCTCTTTATTGGAAATGAGTCAATTGCCTCAATACTAGTCCGAGAAGAAAGGAGTCAACAAAGTCCGGTATACTACGTTAGCAAGATGCTAAGAGGTTCGGAGATCCGATACCCTAAATTAGATAAACTTGCCATGATGGTCGTCCATACATCCAAAAAGCTCGGACAGTATTTCCAAGCTCATTCCATTATTGCTAGAACCAACTTCCCTTTGCGAAAAATTCTCTAAAGACCTGAAACTTCAGGGCAACTTGTGCAATGGTCAGTTCAATTAGGAGAATTCGACATTAGTTACGAGCCTTGCCAACAAATAAAAGCTCAGGCAATAGCAGATTTTGTTCAGGAGAAGACAGTCGAGGAAACAGTCTCTCTATCGTACCCATAATGGAAACTATATATAGATGGAACATCTGGAGCACAAGGATCCGGAACAGGAGTGGTACTAATTGTTCTAAATAAATTTTGAATCAAATATGCAGTCTAGATAAAGTATAATGCTACAAATAACGCAGCTTAGTATGAAGCACTACTGACAGGACTTAGATTAGCAATAGAAATCAGAGCTGAGCATCTCAAAGTTTTTTCTGACTCCCAATTGGTAGTTAATCAAGTCAAGGGTACTTATCAAGTCAAAGAACCAAGCATGATCAAATAAGCAGAAAAGGCACAACAGCTCCTAAAGAAGCTCAAACAGGAAAGGGGACAATGGAAAATCATGCAAATTCCCAGAAGTGAAAATACAAAAGCAGATTCATTAGCAAAAGTAGCATCAGAAAACAACCAAGCATTCAAGGAGCTAGAGCTTACCGAGCAATTATTTAAACCAAGCATTAAAGAATTGGAAGTGTTGAATTCACAGGATGTGGCAGAATGGATGAAACCGATCATTCAATATCTAGATCAGGGCACCTTGCCTCAGGACAAACTCAAAGCTCGGAAGCTAAAACTTAGAGCTACCCATTACTCCTTGCACAATGATGAATTATATAAAAGATCTTTATCTCACCCTTAGTTAAAAGGCGTATCCCCAGAAGAAGGTAACTACATACTAAGAGAGATTCATGAATGGATATGCGGAGCTCATAAGGCTCAAAGTTCACTGGTCCAGAAATCTTTATTACAACGATACTATTGGCCGGATATGTCAAAAGACGCACTACAACTTGTTCAGAAGTGTTCAAATTGTCAACAGTTCGCTCGCTTAGCTCATAAGCCTTCTAACACCTAGCATCCAATTGGTAGCCCATGACCTTTTGCTATCTGGGGAATGGATATCCTAGGTCCATTCCCAATCTCAACATCTCAGGAGAAGTTCCTAATTGTGGCCATTGATCACTTAACTAAATGGGTAGAAGTAGAAGTTGTCTCAGCCATCACAGAAACTCGGATCTAACACTTCTTTTAGAAGAAGGTCATCTGCAGATTTGGTATACCCTATACTTTGATAACAGATAATGGAAAGCAATTTGACAACGAGAAGTTCAAGACATTCTGCTCAGGCCTAGGCATTAAACTCAGATTTACATCTGTGGCTCATCCTCAGATAAATGGACAAACAGAGGTTAGTAACAGAATCATCATGCAGGGTTTAAAAAAAAGGCTGGATGAGAAAAAAGTAAGTTAGGTAGAAGAACTTAACAATATCATCTGGGCATATAGAATAACACCCAAAAGTTTAACAGGAGAAACACCTTTTAGGCTAACTTATGGAATGGACGCAGTTATACTTGTAGAAGTCTGATCGTCAAGCTATCGAGTAATAGAAGAGTTAGATCCAAACGTCAACAACCTCAATGCTTGGATATGCCTAGACTTACTCAAGGAAAGGAGGGAACGAGCATCCATAGTCTCGGAAGCTCAGAAGATGAAAGTTGTCAGATATCATAATAAACATGTCCGACCCAAACAATTCAAGGTCGGAGACTTAGTATTGAGAAGAGCAGACATCGGCAAAGGAAGTTCTGGAACTGGGAAGCTGGGACCTAATTGGGAAGGTCGTTATCAAGTAACAGAGAAAACTACTAAAGGAGCATATAAAATTAAAAATGCACAGGGAAGAGAGTTGCCTCGATTTTGGAACTCAGATAGCCTTCGAAAATATTATCAATAAAAGCAGTTGTACTCAAAAATGTCAAATTAAATAAAGTACACTTTCATTGATCTTCTAAAACTGTCATTACATTAGTCAAAAAAAAAAACCCTAAGTATTTACATTATCCTCAGACCCAGAAGGCACAATCCCCTTAGAAGATTAAGGATCTGTATTCTCAGGTACTTGAACTTCAGAAGGATTAGCAGAGGATTCAACTTCAAGAGTTGTCTTTTCCCCAGTAACCGTAAGATTAGCGGGACCTTCAGAAGAAGACTTCTCAGCAATGTCAGCCTTTTTAGTTGATGGCTCCTTCCCTGCTTCGAAGCAGACTTGCTAGCCTTCTCCTCCTTTGAGGCCAGCCAGGCTAGATCATGAGGCATAATCTTGTCGAGATTGGAGAAGTCCATATCAACATTCTGAGCAAGCATCACCTTCTTGCATTCAGACTTGTAAATTTTAAGGAATCCTCCCATCATTTTCTAATAAGACCTCATATCAGTGTTTCAAAATTCCTTTTCTTCAGACAACTTCTTCTTCAGACGCAAAAGCTCTGCGTCCTACTTCTCTATCTTTCCAGCAAGCTGAGCTTACGAATCTTCAAGTTCTCGAATCTTCTTCTAACAAGATTCAACCTCAGACCTAGCCTTAGCATGCTCAACCTCTTTGAGCTCTAATGTTCGCTTTGCAGCGTTCAGATTCTTCTCATAGTCAATGGCAATAGTACCAACCTCGGCCTCTTTGAAGTTATATTCACTTTAAAGGACGAATTGATCATCCCTCGCCAATAGCAAATCTTGAGCCATCTAGAGAGAATATAAGCAGTCAGTGGAGAACTTTCATACTTAAACTCCAAGATTAGCAGAAATTACCTTAAGAGCATGGCAAATCAACATATTATAGAGCTCGCCTCTCCCTATGTCCCGCTACCACTGAACATCCTCCGGCAAGCGTAAAGACTCAGCATACTGCTCCTGAACTTGTGGATTCAGAACGCTTAGAGGACTCATCATATTGATAATCCAAGACCTCGCATCCGGACATCCAGGAAGTTTCGGATGTTTGATTAAAATGCCCTCAGCAAGCTCCTCTTCAACCTCTATTTCTTTACCTCGAGGATGTTTCTTAGAGGGCCCGGCAGAACTTTTTTGAATAAGTGGAACCTCAAAATCATTATCAATCTCTATCCAAGGTTCAATATGAGTCACAGCAAGCTCAGCACCTATCCGAGCATCTTCTTGGACAGGCTCGGTGCCCATCTGAGCATCTTCTTGCTCGTCATCTGATATGAATATTCCGTCCATAAAGGTAAAAAAGTCAGGCATCTACATGCAAAGAAAAAAGAAAAGTTAGAACGATACCTTTAAGAAGCTCGAAACTTACCAGCAACACGTTTTTTCCCTGGATAAATTCTCCGGAGATATCGCCGAGAGCAATTCTCAGTAGAAGTACCCTTAGCAATACTTTCATCATGAAGCCGGCGGACTAGATCACTATCTCCCTCAGTTAATCTCAGAAGACGCGATACTCTATGGCATTCATCCACCCACATTCTCCGAATATTGGTAAAATCATGGGGATGTTCAATTATGAAAAACCTATGCCTCCACGACTTCTGCAAGTCGGACAGTTAGACGAAAATACTATTATTCGGAGTAGCTGACAATGAAAAGGCCAGTTCTCCCTTTTTCTTATTTAAACTATACATGAACCAGAACACTTCTAAATTTAGCTCCCTATTTTCTCTATGCACAAGTTCTAAATACCTGGTTAGGATCTTATAGCTATTGGGATGGAGTTGCCCGGGGGCTATGTTAAACCTATTCAAAAACCTCTTTACAAAAAGGTCTATAGGGAACCGTAAACCTCCCTCTGATTGATCAGCATAAACAACCATCTTTACATCATCTGTCAAGGGTTCATGAGCTCTAAAATCTCCCCTTACAGTGTGCAAGATAAACTCCCTGGGAATACTATACCTCCTCCTATACCATTTCAGCATACTTTGATCTACCCTAGATTCAAACAAATCGGTTTTCACCTGCTCGCTTGGAGCCATTATGTTTATAAATAAAAGGAGAGAAGTACAAAATATATTCAAAGGCAGAGGTTTTTTCACCTGAAAAATCTAGCAACGATTCTTTCAATACTGGTGCGCTGGAAGCCAATCGGAAGAATGACAGAAAATGGCAAAAGGCATTGAGAGAAAGGAGAATTTCGCAACAAAAGGAAACTAGAGAAGAATAGCAGCAAATAGTGCCTCTGATAAACTTCAACCTCCAATTTATATACCTAAAAGAAGATTCTAGAAAGACTCGAATTACCCTTGCTAAATGGGTACTCCAGCCAGCAATTACAGGGGTAACATTGTCATAGCACCTTCACCATCAATGGTCATCATTAGCACAGCTCTCAATAGCGCTGTCTTTTCAACTGACACGCTTCTTCAGCTATCATCATGACGTTACGAAACGTCCTCTCCTCTGACACAAATAGCTGTCACAAAATTTAAAATTTGAAATCCCAAAAGACATACACATTTGAAAATGAATTCCTTCTCCGAAACTCAGATTGCTTCTACAAATTTTCGAGCATCTAAGTCTAGTGACTGAAGCTGGCACCTTCAGGTCGCTTCTATAGTAATGAGGTTTGGCACTCGGGCCGCGTTTCTAAGACACCGAGATCTAAGTCCAGTGACTGAAGTTAGCACCCTCAAGTCACTTCTATAGTACTGAGGTTCGGCACTCGGGCCGCATTTCTAAGACACCGAGATATAAAGTCCAGTGACTAAAGCTGGCACCCTCAGGTCGCTTCTATAGTACTGAGGTTATTCAACTCAAAGTTGGCACCCTCAGGTCACTTCGCTATCACTGAGGTTCCAAGACTCGGGTCACTTCTCTAGTACCGAGCATCCAAACTCCAGCGACGGCTGGTCCTTTTAAGTCATCTCTACATCACTGACGGGTTAATTTCTCGGGTCATTTCCAAAACACCGAGCATCTTTTATTGCTTCTCTAATGGCTGGGCATCTAAAGTTTAGTTGGCATCTTTACATTTTTTAGCAACAACATTTAGAATTTCAAGACTCGGTACCGAGCATCTTCAACATTAGTGACTGAGGCTAGCCACCTCAGCTCACCTTCAAGTATCCGATCAACATCTTTGCAACACAACTTCATCACATTTCAAAACACTCGGACATAAATATCCAATATATACTTTCGGGGGGTACTCTTGATACCCCACAGGTATATTCCTATTTTAATAACCAATTAATTTCCTAAATAAGAAGTGACTTACAAGGAAAGAAAGACAAGTCCTACGAGGAAGAAGAGACCCAACTTAAGAAGTAACTCTTCCTAAAGACACAAAGTCCTACATGAAAGAGGAATCTTATTCCTCTCAGGTTTGAACATCTTACTCTCTATAAATACTCCTCACCTCTCCATACATCATTCATTCTATTCTCTTAACTTTTACTCTCTCTCTATCTTTGCTAATTTAAGCATCGGAGGGTTCGTGGGGAAACCCCACATCTCACTTTGCCTTGTTGTTGATTGCTTGACCGCAGGACTCGGAGGTTTTAGAATCAAGTTATCAGGGAGATACAATGGCATTTCCATGGATGATGTGCATTATTTCCATGTCAAAATTAATTAAAAAAAAGCTAATTAAAACCATGTAAATTAGATAAAAGCCAAAAAACAATGCAATTAATAAATTAAATTGAATAGCAGAAACAAAAATAAGTGATCTTAATAGCTAATGTAGAATAATAGATAATTAAAAAAGTTGTACCTGCAAGTTGACAAAAGATGATAATGATGGATTTATCAAAGAAGAAGAAGAGAATTGAAGGACATTGCAAATGCGTGATGAAAATTTAATAATAAAAATAATTGTGTGATGAAAATTTAAAAGGATGATGCATTCTATAGTTATTTTAATTTTTATAAAATAAAATATATTTTGTAAATAATCACAATTAAATGATAATATATACTTTCATCGAATAATAATTAAAATAAAGTAAAATAAAAGTAATTAGAAATGAAGGTAATCATAGAATTTCCTTTTTGAGAATGACGAGAAAGAATGGCCGTCGAAATTAACAGTCTTCTTTATATTTTGGTTGCCAAATAATCAAACGAAATCTTATCGTGTTGTTTGACTTTCGTGAGTTGTTTTGATTTTTTTTTAATTGTACAACACGCATGGACTCAAATATAAAACACTTTTATGATTATGTTTAGGTCAAATTATGTAGCTTTCTCACACAATCCTATCCCAACTTATGTAGCTGCTACTGAAACTTAAGTCATTCCCACTTCCTCTATTAACAAGGATGATCTCTGGCATTATAGATTAGGACATCTCTCCAACTCTAGAATTAAACTACTTCAAGCTATAGATAGCTCTATTTCTATTCCATCTCATAGTTTTTGTGATGTTTGTCATTCTGCTAAACAGAAGAGACTTCCATTTCCTGTAAGCACTACTTCTAGCAAAGAAATTTTTGATCTTATCCATGTAGACATATGGGGTCCTGCTCATGTTGCTTCCTTTCACAATTTCAAGTATTTTCTTTCAATTGTTGATGACAAGAGTAGATATACCTGGATCTTTCTTATGAAACTGAAATCTGAAGCCAGATTACTTTTGCAACACTTTTGTGCCTTTGTAGAAACACAATTCAAAATCAAAGTTAAATGCATTAGAAGTGACAATGAGTTAGAATTTGATATGCCTGTGTTTTATGCCTCTAAAGGGATTGTGCATCATACCACCTGTGTGTATACTCCTGAACAAAATAGTGTGGTGGAGAGAAAGCACCAACATATTATGAATGTTGCTAGAGCCCTGAAATTTCAGTCAAATGTTCCACTGCATTTTTGGTCCACTTGTGTCTCTCATGCTTTGTTTTTGATAAATAGATATCCTTCACCTATGATCAATAACAAGACCCCTTTTCAAATACTACATAAAAGACCACCTGATTATAGTTCTTTGAAGTCATTTTGGATGCCTTTGTTATGCTACTACTATTTCTCAACACAGGTCTAAGTTTGATTCCAGAGCTCACAAATGCATCTTCTTAGGATATCGTCCCAATACTAAAGGTTTTCGTTTGTATAACTTGAGCACTCATGAAATTTTTGTTTCCAGAAATGTTGTATTTTATGAAACTATTTTCCCAATATAGAGGCATTCCACACTTATTTCACCTTATATACACACTACATCAGAACCAGAAATCTCCATTCTAGAATATGATCCCATACCAGAACCAACCATTACTCCACACCAAAACACACCAGAACCAAACCCACCTGACACAACACCACTACATACACCTCCAAATACACCAGCTTTAAGAAGATTTAATAGAAATATCACCCAACCTGCATACTTGGCAGATTATGATCATGATATGCCGAACTTGAAGCCCACTTCCAATGCTTGCACCACACCGCACTCCATTACCAAACAAATATCCTACCATAAACTCAGTCCTTCATATCAAAATTTTGCACTTCATCTCAATACCTTGACTGAACCCACCTCATACAGTGAAGCCATCCAACACAAATGTTGGAGAAATGCAATGGATGCTGAAATAAAGGCCTTGGAGAAAAATGAAACATGGAAACTAACATCTCTACCTGCTGGAAAGCATCCAATTGGATGCAAATGGGTTTATAAAATAAAATGCAACCCTAATGGAACTGTTGAAAGATGCAAGGCACGCTTGGTAGCAAAGGGGTATACACAGCAAAATGAGGTTGATTACTTGGATACTTACTCCCCTGTGGCAAAGATGACAACTATTAGGGTTCTAATGGCACCTGCAGCAATGAACAATTGGCATCTTCACTAATTGGACATCAATAATGCCTTCTTACATGGAGATTTGACTGAAGATGTGTATATAACACTGCCACCTGGTTTCCAACCACAAAAACAACATCAAGTGTGCAAATTAATTAAGTCTTTGTATGGACTCAAGCAGGCTAGTCAACAATGGAACTCAAAGTTAACGTCTCTTCTCTTACAAGCAATCACAATCTGATCCTTCTCTGTTTACTCAAGCTAAGGGAGATTCTCTTACTATTCTTCTTATATATGTCGATGATGTGCTCCTTGCTGGCACTAATATTGATCTAATCAATGAGGTAAAGGATACTCTCCATGTAGCTTTCACCATCAAGGATCTTGGCTCTCTAAGATACTTTCTTGGAATTGAGTTTGCTCGCAACTCTACTGGAATCAACATGTCTCAATGCAAATATATGTTAGACATACTCAAAGAGACTGGATTCATAGACTATAAACCACTAAGCACCCCATTTACTGTCAGAGAAAAGCTAAGTAAGAATGATTCCACTCTACTATCTGACCCCGCTACATACAGGAAACTTGTTGGTGGATTGCTCTATTTGTGCACCACCAGACCAGATATCTCATATGATGTCCAACAGCTATCTCAATTCATGGAGGCACCTACCATTAATCATCAACAAGCTGCGCATCGTGTCCTAAGATATTTGAAGGGTGCTCCTGGTCAGGGATTACATTTTTCTGCCTCATCTTTATGTCAGCTCAAGGCTTTCTCTGACTCAGATTGGGGATCTTGTCTGGATACCAGAAAATCCATCACTGGGTTTTGCATATTTTTAGGATCATCCCTCATATCTTGGAAATCCAAGAAGCAGCAAACTATTCCTTGATCATCTTCTGAAGCAGAGTATAGGGCCATTGCCTCAGTGACATGTGAAATTCAATGGATTCATTATCTCCTCACTGATCTTCATCAACCACATACCAAAGCAGCTGCAATCTACTGTGATAATCAATCCGCTATTCACCTTGCTCACAATCCAATCTTTC
>CATIWK010171180.1:0-13058 GCA_949634005.1 Mallotus japonicus
TATTTTTATTTGCAATTGCTTGTACGAAAACACTGAAATTTGTTAGTACAAAAAGAAGTGCAGTACTGTCTTCTAGTACCAATCAAAACAAATATTGGTGCCAAACATATGGAAGTGTCAATCACACCTAGGCACATGGGGATTAACACTAAAATTGAGGTTGGAATCCTCTCCCCTTCCCACCTCCAAAAATATGGTTGTTAAAAAAAAAAAAAAACATGTGGAAGTGCAACTTTTACAATGTATTTGATTTAATTTTGTTGAATATTTTATTTTATTATTTTTTTGAAAGGTATTAGTAAATAAATTTTAAATAAAATAGTTTTGTTTATGTCTGACGTTTTAAATAAATTATAAAATTTATTTTAAAACATAATACATATTTTTTTTTACCAAAGTTTAGGGGATTGGGGAGGGTGTGCGTCTCGAACCGGAGATCCACAGTCTTACCCTCCAACAGTCTAGGGGGCAAAACACAATACATATTGTATTTAGAATAAGTTTAAATTTTAATTTAATATTGAATTTTTTAATGAATTTTGTATATTTTGAATTAAAATGATATATTTTAAATTAAAATAAAAAAGAGAAATAGAATATAAAAATAAATATATTTTTATCATGATAAATAAAAAATTTTAAGATATAAAATTTATTTATTAAATTTGATAAAATTTAAAATAATTATAAAAAATTATAAATTTAACAGAACGAATTTTAAATGAGTTTTGATTTATAAGAAACATTTAAAATTCAGATTTCTACATAAATATTATAAACTAGCATAAATTCAGAATAATATTAAAAATTTAATATTTTATTGGAAAAAATATAGTTGCAAATTTATTGCCGGATTAATAAAGTTTGGAAAAAAATTATATATCTAAAATAGAAATAGACATCGATAAAAGAAAAAGTATGCTATCTTTTTAAAATAAGGTGCAAATTAAGCGTCACAGTTGTATTTTTTTTAACAAACAGATAATTATCATTAATTAATAAGAGGCTATAAACAAGTGAAACTTACAAGAACAAGCCTCTAAAACATACCAACAACGTAAAAGAAAAAGAGCCACAAATTAACTAATTTCTTGGCAATGCGGACACTAGAACTGGAATTAGGCTTCTTGACATGCCTTGAACTGGAGAGGGCAAACATTATCATCGACTGGTAGAGTGGGACTAGGCTCCAACTTCCGCTAACTAATGGGTGTGGCATATGTCATGCAATACCCACTCTTTTTGAGAGGAAAAAAAAATTGAACAACAACTTGATTTTCGGGAGACCGAATCAAATTTTTCCATAAGATTTTTTTGATGGTATAATTATTGGACAATGTATCCCACATGGATTGTTCTTAGCTGCTTCTTTGGCTATGGTTCCCACATGCACATTTAAGCCAATAATAGAAAACGCTGATGGTGTAAACGTCTGAATGATGCGGGGATTCTGTTCAAGACTTTTACGAAGTTACAGTGTAATCATTGAATAGTGTAAAATTTATCAAAATGCACCAAATGGACAAACCGGTGCACTGTTAAATTCGCTCTGGAAAGGAATAGTCAGGTGCTAATGTTTTAAGAAAAAAGAACAATAGAATGTTAAGAAGCGTATATCCTCAACCAAAAAACTAAATGCATGGAAAGTTCATGGTCCATTTGTGGTCTCATGCCCCACTTGGTAATAAGCTCACGTTACTAAGCTTGGCGTCCATGCATGGTCCATTTACACTTGGATGGTCATCAAAATAACATTGGGGGATTCCATAATTCTTCACAACATGTGAAGTAATCTGATCAAAATATTTAAGAAAATGAAGCAATAAAAAAGTTAAGCCAACATAACATTTTACCTTTTCTTTTATAACTGGCATACACAAATTGGTAGCCTCATCAAGCATGTGATCAGAAGGGTCAAATAATTGGAAAGGACAAAGTTTGTTGTCGCTACTAGCGACAACTATAGTATATCGTGGGCTAATAAATTTTTTTTTTTTTGTCAGGGAGATGGAGAGGGAGATGGGGATCTGAACCCTCAACCTCAAAGGGCGCCAATGCCCTGACTGGAACAATCTAGCCCTAGGTGGGTTGGCAAACATCCTTTTTTGCATGGATCCCTTCCCTTGCCAACCCAACTAGGCAAAGGAAGGTGGCTAATAAAATATTATGGTGGGTCTTAATTTGGCAGATGTGATATTGTACATGTATAAAAATATATCTAATGGATTAAAGGGTATTTTGGTAAAAGGAAAAAAACTACTGTTTGTCATATTTTTGTTTGAGTGGTAACCCACCCTTGTTTTACCGCCTTGAGTGATTGTGACATTCATCTTTCCAGAATTTTTTTTTTCAGTATGCATAAGCATTTAAAAGATTACAATCTAAAAATAAAAATTTTCCAAGATCTAGAAGCCACAAGTTGCTATAGTGTCACCGGGTTTGATAGTCTACGTCTTTACTAGGGGGTTTATCCCCCTGTTTCTTCTTCCTTTCTGTTTATGGTTTTTATTATCTAATAAGATGTTTATCTATCAGTGTGTTGTGATATTTGTGTGTTTGATAGCTTTTGGGTGCAGAGGCAAATCTACTGCATTCTGCTTGGCTGCTGTCCATTTTGTGATGTTTTGGTGCAGAGGCACATCTGTTGCCTTCTGCTTGGCTGAGATCGTTTGCCGGAGATGACTCTCTGCTTTTTGTCCTCTATTCCTCATATCTGCAACAAGGGAAGAGGATCTCAGATCTTATGGCGCTGCTCTTCTTCTCCATGGTGCTGCTTTGTCCACGGAATCATCAGCTACTTCCTCTCCATGGGCAGCTCAACCAGGATAGTGAGACGGTTCAAGTTCCTTCATCTCCATCATATCTGATCTATAGGAGGAGGCTACACTCTTCCTCAAGTTTTAGCTTGATGCTGCTCTTCATCTCCTTAGACATATTCATCATTGTCAGTCCAGGATATACTCAGCTCAAGCATGAGTGGATCGAAGACAAGTGCCAGGATGCTGTCGCCGCTCAGGTTAATACCGCCGGTCAGGGTACTGCTGCTGCTTCTATGTATCTTCCTCAACATATATATTAGGGTTTCTCCCTTGTTGATATGTTACTGTGACGGGCCTACTCAATGTTTAAGGGCTTTGTTTGCATATTATGTGTTATGTTTGAATCTCAATGTTAAGCCCACTTATGGGCCATGTAAGTAATTAATGATATCCTACTCTTATTGTTGTTCAAAAAAAAAAAAGTTACAATCTGATTCTTTAATAATTTTTTTGAACTGTCATTCTAATAATTAATAATTTTTTTATCAACTGTGAGAAAAGTTAAATAATTTTAATTTTATAAATAGTTTTCATTGTTATTCTTAATAATTATTTAAAATTTTTATTTTATTATTTATTACTTGTTATTTTAATTAATCCTTACACGATGAGTTTACCCTGTACAACTTAGGTTTTAAATTCCAAAAAAAAAAAACTAAAAAATTTGAATTTTCAAAAAAAATAATAAAATTAAAAAAATTAAATTTTTTTATTAAATTATTAAAAAAAATTATAGACTACGAGTGTTTTAATCCTTACACGACGGATTTATCTATATGCAACTTAGGTTTTAGATTCCAAAAAAATAAAAATTTGAATTTTAAAAAAAAACCAAAAGAAAAATGAAAAGTAATTTTACTAATTTAAGGAGGTGAATTTTCACTGAAAATGGCATTTGTAGTGATATCCTAGATGAAATTGATTTTAACTAGAAATGGATTCAACAAACTAAAAAAAAAAAAAAAGCTTGCTCAAATGGAAGAACACAAAACAAATAATTTATTATTATTATTATTTTAAATTTTTGCCATTACAGGAGATGAACAAAAAGAGACATGAAGGGAGAAGTCAAAGTTGGAATGAAATGATCAAGAAGTCATGGGAATGCCAAATTGTTTACACTTAAGTCTTCTCTATCTGAGAGAGTTTTCTACAGTACTCTGAGAGTTTTTGCAGTGTTATTCGCTGATTCTCGGCGGAAACAAGCTGAGATTAGTTTCATTCATAAGTCCTTACAGCAGATCTATTATTTATGTGACAAGGGTGAAGATGAGCATTCTAATATGGAATTACCAAGGGATTAGAAATGAAGTAACAGCAAGATTCTGAAGAGATCTAGTCAGAAAACACAATCTGGGTATGGTATTCCTATTGGAGACTAAACAAAGAACTCCTAGGATGGAGTATCTAAGGAAAGCTAACAAGTTCACGTTTGGGGAATATGTAGAACCAGAAGGGCAAGCAGGAGGGCGGCTCTTTGGTGGACAGAGGAGTGGGACATTCAGATTCGGTCCAGATCGAGAAATTGCATCGACGCCATTGTTAAAGGGGAAAGGGAGTGGAGCTTCATGGGTTTCTATGGGGCACCAGATAAGAGAGACAGAAGAGGAGTTTTTGAAGATCTTCAATCCAGATGTAATGCTATACAAATACCCAAACTTATCGCTAGGGATTTCAATGTTATTACGAACCCCAGTGAAAAAATGGGAGGACTTCCTTTCAACTGGAGCCAAGGAGCTGTTTTGTTAGACTTTATGGAAAGTTGCAATTTGTAGGAATTAGAGTTCAGGGGAAGCAAGTTTACTTGGCACAATCGTCAACTAAGTGAAAAGAGGATTGCAGCAAGGTTAGACAGAGCAGTGATGGATGAAGACTGGTTTGCTATGTTTGAAAAGGCATATGTGCTACATAAGAGTTTTGGCTCTTTGGATCATAGGCCGTTAGTTGTCTGTTTACAGTGGCATCACCGGACTCTCAAGCGACGATTCCGGTATGAGTTAAAATGGCAAGGGATGCACAATACAAAGAAATCATTAATCAAGTCTGGAATATCAAAGTTGGGAATAGTCAAAGAAAGGGTTTTAACCAAAAACTTAGGGATTGTGTTCTTCAACTATCTAAGTGGGGAAAAGAAAAGTTTGGAAACGCAAGATACAAGATAGAGCAATTGAAACAAAGAATTAATGAGTTGCAAGAAGGTGATTTTTGCGAGAGAGACAAGGAAGAGTTAGAACATTTAAAAAAGCAATTGAAGCAATTATGGGATAAAAAGGAATGCTACTGGTTGCAGAGATCTAGAGTAAGATGGTTAAAGGAGGGCGACAAAAATACGAAGTTTTTTCATTTGTCCACCCTACAAAGAAGAGGGAGTAACAGGGTTACCAGATTCAAAGATGATCAAGGCAATTGGCTTGTGACAATCGACAACATCAAAAGGGAAGTGGATAATTATTTTTGAAGACTTTATAGCAGAGAGGGGAGTTCAGTTTGCCAAAGAATAATGGATTGGATTCCGGTCTTGGTTATTGAGAATATGAACCAATAATTGATGGCACAGGTGATTGAAGAGGAAGTTAAAACAGAAGTATTCCAGATGGGAAGAATCAAGGCGCCAAGCCCCGATGGCTATCAAGGTGAGTTTTTTCAATTAAATTGGGACACCTTAAAACTGGATGTGGTCAATTTGGTGAGAAACGCTTTTAGTACTGGGTTAATGCCACCTGAAATAAATAAAAAAATATTGCCTTGGTTCCCAAAGTAAAGAATCCAGAAAAATTGACTGATTTTAGGCCGATTAGTTGTTGCAATGTTGTCTACAAGATTCTTACGAAGACCATGGCAAACAGATTAAGGAGTTGTCTAAACAAGCTAATCACTCCTTACCAAACAGCGTTTGTGCCTGGCCGATGCATTCAAGATAGCATCATAATCACTCATGAAGCTATTCATGGCCTTGAAAAAAATAAATGGGCAAGAACCAACCACATGGCGATAAAGCTTGACATGGAAAAGGCTTACGATAGAGTGGATTGGAGTTTTGTGAGGAAGGTGATGACAAAATTGGGATTTTGTGAAGGTTGGATAAAACTAATCATGAGTTACATCACATCGGTCACATTTGCTGTGGTTTTAAATGGAGAAAAACAGAAGTATTTTAAGCCTCAAAGAGGGATCAGACAAGGTGACCCATTGTCACCTTACATTTTCATTCTAATTGCTGATGTACTTTCCAGGCTCATAGCAGGTGAATCCGCAGCTGGTGGCATTCAAGGGTATAAGATCACAAGGAGATGTGAGGCCATAACTCACATCCAATTTGCTGACGATACGATCCTTTTTGGGAGAGTTGATGTGGTAGAGGCTAGAAAATTTAGACAACTGCTGGTCAAATATGGGGCTGCATCGGGTCAGAAAATAAATTTGAAGAAATCGGGTATTTTATTTGGGTTAAATACTCCTGGTCATATTAGAAGTCTTATTACGGAGGAGTTCCAAATTGTTGAAACTAAAGCCTTATCTATTCTCTAGGTATTTAGGAATCCCATCGGAATGGGGAATGACAAAAACACAGTTGGGGAACTCGATTATAGAGAGAATATCTCAGAAAGTTCTTAGGTGGAAAGCTAAATATCTAACTATGGCGGGAAGGGATGTTTTGATTAAGGTAGTTCTCCAAAGTATTCCCAATTATATTATGATGTTGTTTAAACTTCCTATTGGTGTGATCAGCAGAATAGAAAGATTGATTAGAAATTTTTGGTGGTCTCAGGAGGAAAATATAAGGAAGATTCATTGGATCTCTTGGAATAATCTTACTTGCAATAAGAATTCTGGTGGTTTGGGTTTTAGGGATTTATCTTTGTTCAATCAAGCTCTCCTTGCAAGCAAAGTTGGCGTATTCTCACCAATCCTAATTTTGCAACCTCAAAACTCTTAAAAACTATTTACTTCCCTCATTCTGAATTTATGGATGCTAAGAGGGGTAATATGCCATCATGGGTTTGGAGCAGTATTTTACAAGGGAGAGAGGTGCTAAGGATAGGTTACCGTTGGAACATCTCATCAGGAACAGAGTAAATATATAGTCAGATGGATGGGTGCCTTCCCTGCTTGGTTTTAAAGTTGTCTCCAAGGCTCCCTCAGGTAATAGATATTGGTTAGTTCGAGATCTTATGGATGCTGATCAGAAAAAGTGGAGAGGAGATGTGTTGAGAATTTTGTTTAATCCATGAGAAGTTGAGGCCATTGAAAGAATTCAGTTAGGTGGCCATCAAGGGGTGGATAGATTGGTATGGTACCACGAAAAGAGAGGAATATACACTGTAAAATCCGGGTATCATTAGTTAAAGAAGCAAGACAATACAGCACAGATGAAGGATCTTCCAAGTACTTCTACGCAATCAGATCCAAAAATTTGGGACTCGGTATGGAAGCTCAAAGCTCTAGAGAAAACCAAACATTTTCATTTGGAGGTGCGTAAAGGATTCTTTAGCAACTAAATCAAATTTGAAAGCTAGAGGTTGTAAGATAAATGATGTTTGTGAGATTTGTAGGGATGTTGTTGAAACCTTAGAGCATGTTTTGTTCTTTTGCCCTTAGGTAGGAGTTGTATGGTTTGGGTCGGATTTTAATTATAAACCACAACCATAGGGCTTTAACTCATTTAGACAGTGGTGGATGAAGATAGTGGATTTGCTAGCCAGCTCACCACTTAGTTACAGACTGGAATTGGTGGCATGTATATGCTGGAATGTGTGGAAAAGTAGAAATTAAATGATTTTTCAGAAGAAGCAAAGCAATATGGCAGATTTACTTAAAAAAATTCAATCTCAAAGGCGAGAGTGGATTGGCGAGGAAGTAGAAGTAGGCTATTTCTATTCAAGGTCTACCGGTTACTCTCTTCCACAGAATTGGGAACCACCTAGACGAAACCAGTTTAAAATTAATAGTGACGCATCTTTTGCTCAAGATAAGCTAGTTTCTCAATTGGCTTTTGTATGTAGGAATGGAAAAGGAGAAGTGTTGCAGGCAGAAGCAACAATAGTGAAATGCAATTCTCCCTTAGTTGCGAAAGCCTTGGCAGCAAGAGAAGCTTGTAGATTTGCAACAAACAGAGGCATGACAGATGTGATAATAGAATCAGATGCAGAGCTAGTGATAAAGGCTGTACATAGTGACATAGATGAAGTCGAATGGGAAATTAAAGCCATCATAGAAGAGATAAAACGGTTAATGGAAGACTCAAGGGGATGTTAGCTCCGGAAAAGACATTAGCATCTGGGCAGACGCCTGGATCCCCAACCTGCCAGGTCACAAGGTAATCTCTCCTACACCTCCTGATTGTGATCTCCACTTAGTCAGAGACTTAATTGACCAACATAATGGTCATTGGAATCAAGAGAAACTTTCAAGCTTATTCTCAATAGAAGAGCAATCCGCTATTCAATGCATCCCCATATCTCGCTACAATGGCCCAGATAAATTAATCTGGCATCATGAGAAGAACGGGCAGTTTACCGTAAAATCAGGCTACCATTTGCTCAAGAACAACTCAATTGATTCCCAGCCTACTCACTCTACAAGCACTACTCTCTGGAAATCAATCTGGTCTCTAACTGTTCCCCAAAAAATAAAACTCTTCATCTGGCGATAATATAAGTATCAGATACGGAAGAAGTGGCGATAATTGTTGTAGATGTTCCCAATTCCTAGAATCACTTGAACACCTCTTATTCTCCTGTGATTCCTCAAGAATAATTTGGTGCTCCAGCGCCCTGGGTCTCAACCCAAGTGCAACAGGGCTCAATTCCTTCATTTCCTGGTGGGAATCCACTAATCAATTGCTTAAGGCTAATGGAACTCCTGAGCTAATGAATCTAGCAGCTGGAATTTGCTAGTTTATATGGAAGGCAAGAAACCATCGGATGTTTAACAACAAACAAAAAGACCCAAACCAAACCACTTCAAAAATCCACTCTTGGTGGATAAGCGTTCTCGCAGCCAATGATTCTATCTCTCACCTAGCAAACAACCACATCGCAGACAACCACCAAAACACAAGAAATTGGACACCTCCAGAGCAAGGCACCTGGAAAATAAACTGCGATGCCTCATTTTGCCAAAACTCTAAAACAAGCCAACTAGCCTTCATATGCAGAGACTACAGGGGCGGGATCATCCATATGGCTACAAAAATAGCTCACAGCTATACTACTTTACAAGCAGAAACCATGGCAATCAGAGATGCTCTGCGTTTTTCTTAATCACACCCTCAAATCCCGATCATAATTGAATTAGACTACATTACAGCGGTGAAGCTTTCTAGCATCCCTACAGACATCACCCCTTGGGAGATAACCGCAGTCTTGGAAGAAATTTGGCATTTAACTCAAAATCTTTAGAGCTCCAGGATCATTTTCTCCCCAAGATGTTGCAACAAGATCGCAGACTGGTTATCAAAGAAGAACCCAAGCGTTATACTCTGTAACAATGTGTTCAATGTTAACCCTTATTTCCTAAGCCTTCTAATGGTTGACACATGTACTCTCTTTTAGTCTTTCTTTTTTTAAATGATGTTTAAAAAAAATTGCAGATTGGTTCTCCAAAAGTGATTTTCTAGTGAAAAATAGAGAAAGATGGGGTAATATGCCTTGTAATCTAGCCAGACTCATAGAGCAAGATGCTGCAATTTGTAATTCTGCGTTAATTGCTTAATGAATTCCTTTTATTGACCAAAAAAAAAAAGTTGGAATGATTTCAAATTACCAAATTATCCTTAAAAGATACACAAGAGGTAAATGTATGTTTTCTCAACTTTTTATACTGTGAGACTTATAACAATATTTTAAACTCCCGCGATGGATGATATATGTCGCTGTTAGCGATATGTATCATCATCCAATTGGAAATACCCTGAATTGTATCATCAAAAACAGTACAAACCTCAGAAACTGCGTAGTAATTATGAGATCTCAAAAGAATGAAAAACACTACAGTACCTGCACAGCAGTCTGGCCATAGATGCTCATTTGCTAAACAAAGGGGATATGGCCAGTGGTCTCTTTGCTTTGTCAGTGAAATGGAAGGGAATTTATGCACCAATGCAATGATCAAATTAAATATGGATTTGGAGGCTTGGCCACTTGCCCAAATCCTCACTAGCAATATGTCCTTGTTCATGTAAGCAACTTTTTTTTACATTTATTTATGAATTTTGTAAAGAAGTTATCAAACTAATATTATCAGCTAATCAAAATTTTGTTATTAGATCATTAACCAAATGAATACATCATTATATAATAAGCAAGCAAATAATGAATGAGAATAAGGAGAATCGGAGATGTAAAAGTACAAATAATCAATAGACTAGACATAGTGAGGGGTTTTTAAATGAGTAAAATGACAGTTTTGCTCGTTTCGATTTGCACGGTTGTGTGCTCGACTAGGAGGGTAAAGTAGGAAAACTCCTGAGAATTTTTTTTGGGAAAAGAGATTTTTTTAAAAAATTTTATTAATAAAGAGATCATACGTTTCGAGTACGTTAATACAATAGGAATAATCTTTTCTTTTTAAATCATGTGAAAGTTAATTTCATAAATTAGTAAACGTCAGTGATCATCACAGGTAATCAATATTATCTCTCAAATTTTATTTATTTAAGAATTGAAATGAGATAAAATAAGGATGCTATGGTGGTATATCATTCAATTCAATTAAATTCTTAATTGTATGGGATCAGATAAGTAGAGTAGTAGGTTTACTAATTTATGAAATGAAATGAAATAAAATATATTTAATAATTGAAATGAAATAAAATATATTTAAGAATTGAAATGAAATAAAATAAGGATGCTATGATGGTATATCATTCAATTCATCAGCACATCTTCATGATATTAGTTCAGCAAAACTCATGTTCATGTAGTAGGTTTTGAGTTCAACCATTATGTTTATTGATTAAAGTGACAAGTAGATTTACTATGGCATTAATAAAAATTGAATAAAAAAAGGATATGGTGATTTATATCTGAAATAAAAACAGACATGGACAAAAGAAAAAGTATGCTATCATTTCAAAATGAGGTGCAGTCACATTATGTACAATTTACCCTACTACATCATTGTTATAAGAGGAAACGATGAAAGGTAGTGATTTTCTGAAATCTTCAACAGCAGTTTCAATATCTGCTGCAACCTCTGCTGGGATCTTGTCCTTATACTTATCTAAGCTCTTCTCAATTTTGTATATGGTTATGTCAGCACCATTTCTCAACTCAATCAAACTTTTTCGTTCCTGGTCAATTGCAGTATGCACTCTAGCATCCATACTAATATCTTTATATCTGTGGTAAGGATCAGGATCTTCGAAAGGCGGAACACACTTTTGCTGCCATGAAAATGAGGGTTCCATTTTAGTTTGCTTTACTTTCCCAGAAGTCATATCCTTGGCAGAGACAGTTAGAGTTTCATTGGCATCCATGTCAAATGTCACTTCTATCCGTGCCGTCCCTCTAGGTGCAGGTGGGATGCCATCGATCTTGAGCTCACCCAACAACATGTTTTCGCTTGCTATTTCTCGTTCACCTTGATATACTCTCACACTTATATCTGTCTGATTGTCGAACCCGGCTGCAAAAACCTGCATCCGCGGGACACATTAATATAATAAATTAATAATTGACAAAAATACTGGCTTAAGCAAAAAGCTAAAATGTTTTAGATTGGAGCAAATTTGTAGGGATAACCAACCTGAGATATCTTTATAGGGTAGGCTGTGTCCCTGGGGATTAGCCTGGTATAGATTCCACCAAGTGTTTCAATACCAAAACTAAATGACCAAGGACACTTCGGTTCCTTAATGTTACCGCAAAGGGTAGCACCTTGAATTGCAGCTCCCATTGCAACTGCCTTACAAGGGTCAACATCTTTTCTTGGGCTCTTCCCGAAAACTTCAGCAACCACCTGTTGCACCTTGGGAACATGGGTCATCCCTCCAACAAGCAAAACTTCAATCACATCATTTCTGGATATTCCTGCATCCTTCAAACACTTGTTACATGCGTTTCGTATCTTCTCAATAAAGTGGTTTACCACAGTCTCAAACTTGGATCTAGTTATAGTAATATATTGATTTGCTCCGAAATCAGATTTTGCTACATATGGCGGATAAATTATTGTGTGTGATTCAGTTGAAAGTTCAATCTTGTATCGGTCGGATACTTCCCAGAGCACTTCTAGAGCAAGCTTATTCTCAGAAAGGTCTACTCCGAAAGTTGTCTTGAATTCTCCAACAATAAAGTCAACTAAAGCAATATCAAAGTCATTGCCCCCCCAGGAAGCGGTCTTCATTTGTTGCTTTAACCTGTCAAATTAAAGTGATATTACTGTCGAAAAGAATATCCTGATTCTAGTTGTCGCATTAAAAAAAAAAAAAATCGGAATTGCCTGCACTTGTGCAGTGCAATGACATATTTGTTAGGAATGAAATTGTTGAAACTAGTTTTCGAATCCTACAATCCTCTCAAATACTAACACACTAACTATTTCATTTAGCAATGTGAATATTTAGAGTGGGATGGATAATTATGCATAGCATACCTCAAATACGCCATTCTTTGAAGCTTTTAAAATAGAAACATCAAAATTTTGAGCTCCAAGATCAAACACCGCTATGAAGCCTTCCTTTTTCTCATCGCTGTTTAATCCATAGGATAGTGCAGCAGCGATCGGTTCATCGATAAATCCTACGATTTCTAGACCAAAAATCCTTCCTGCTTCTGCGGTTGCTTGTCGCTGTGCATCACTAAAATAAGTAGGAACTGAGATCACAGCTCGAGATACGCTTTTGTCAAGCTTACGCTCTGCAATTTCTCTGAGATCAGCGAGAATAAAAGCATATATCTCACTTGGGGAATACTTTTGTGCATCGGCTTCCAGCCAGGCCTCACCATTGCGACCTTCAATAATCTTAAATGGTGCCGCCTTGATTAGTTTCTGCACCTCAGGAGCATTGAATTTTCTACCAATGATTCGTTTCATCCAAAAAAATGTGTTTACTGGATTCTGCTCATGACCTTCTTATAATGCTATGGTTCCCACATGCACATGCAATCCACTGATAAAAACTGCTGATGGTGTAAACTTCTCAATAATATTGCTGGGATTCTGCTCAAAAACTTGTACAAAAGTTATAATGTAATCACTATAGTGTAAAATTTTTCAAAATACACCAAGTTGATA
>CATIWK010171234.1:0-10741 GCA_949634005.1 Mallotus japonicus
GGCTAAAGCTCAAAGGAACAAACGAACTTCATAGTTACAGCATGGTGGAAAGTAGCCACACTTATACTACGAATGGACTATAATCATCCACACTTACATTTCAGAATCTTGTTTGTTTATCAAATATGGTTTCTATCTTTGCGCATCATGTCAAATTGTTGATTAATCTTCTCATGTCCAAATTACAGCTCACCTGTGGCGTTTATCACAACCTTTGTGACAGTGTTTGCACTGGTTATTGCCATAACAAAAGATCTTCCAGATGTAGAAGGAGATCGCAAGTAAGTTGCCTCCATGTGATTATGCAGACGTTGTTTAGTTTGTGAGTTCTAGAGCATTGATTAATTTGATGTACACCATTACAGGTGATGGTTATTAGTTTCAAATTTCCCACAACAAAAGTTTGTGAGTTCTAGAGCATTGATTAATTTGATGTACACCATTACAGCTGATGGTTATTAGTTTCAAATTTCCCACAACAAATTTGTTCTTATTATCTTAGGTTCTTTGCCTAAAACCTAAAAGTTGTATCACATTAGTGTGTATATATAATCTTAAATCACAATCAACGTTTTCATTCTGATAGAAAATCACCATTGCAGATATAAAATATCAACTTTGGCAACAACTCTTGGGGTTAGAAACATTGCCTTTCTTGGGACTGGGCTTTTGCTATTGAATTATATTGGTGCTGTGTGGGCAGCTATTTACATGCCTCAGGTGCAAGTTCTATTTGAAGACTATCTTGTTAATTTTCGCAATTTTTTTAAACTCATAGAATTCATTGTGAGGATTCATCCAACCTTTTATTAGGATACCAAAAATTACTTCTGTTTGTGTCTTTTGCAGGCTTTCAGGCGTAGTTTAATGATACCTGTGCATACAATTCTAGCAGCATGCCTGATTTTCCAGGTAGGTCATATAAAAGAAAGTTTATGCTTTATCTTTTCTTTGTTCTAGTTTCTCTCACCTCATTATATTGGACAATCCTGCAAGAAGTATCCATTCTTTCATGTTTCTTTTAATGTGCACTTCAATGAAAGGAAAAAGGATAATTTTAAGACAGATATTAATGAAAAGGAAAAGGTACGAAAGGAGAAAACAAGGACTTACATAAACACATATGATCTCCCACTGGCCTTTTGTCGAAGCTGCCTTCCTGCCTGGATTTACTGGTTTCACCTGTCAAAGACCTTCTCTACCAATTGTTTTCTCCTTACAAAAGAGTTTGATTGGAGCATGTTCATGAAGTCTGTCTATCATGGTCCATCTGGTGGGACAACAGGAGATGTTATCTCCTAAATTCTTTGATCCTACTGATTTACTGAGCATGAAAAAGGACCATACTTTATTGTAGTCCTTGACAATGTTTGCAGCTTTTGGAAGGGGGCAAAATTCATTTGGACTCTTGTTTAAGTCTGATAGAAATTCCACTAAAGTGGAAGAGACAGAAATTCTTCAGTGAAATTTAGAGATCAGAAATTGGCTCTTTAGGGGTTTTTACCCTCTCCATGACAAGCTGGAAAACACCATTACAGGAGAATTCAATCACTAGAGACTGTATCCCGATTCCCTCATCTTGTCCTGCATATTTAATTTGAATTTGAGTTGTCACCTCTGTTGCAGTAAGGAACCCTGACCTCACATGTTATACTTGTCATATTTGTGAAGGCTTATTCCAGTATTAACAGGTCAACATAAAGGGAAAAGAAAGAAACATAAGGCAACAAGTACAACAGTACATCCTGCCCTAAGAATCAGCCAAAATGATAGGAATATGTAAATTTAAATGTCTTCAGAGTTCTAATGTAACATATAAATTAGGTATTTTGAGTGGCAAAATCATGCTTTGTGAATTGAACTCTCCACTTGTCATTCTTATTGACGCAGAAGTGCATTTTTGGAACTTGGCTGAAAACAACTTCTGCAACATTTAGATATTCACTTCTCCTTTCCACTCAACTATCAATACCGTATCTGCATTCCATACTTAATTCTGAGATACCATCATTATTTATGTTTGCTCATGAATGTGCACCATTATACATAGAAATTCACAAAAGTTAGTGAATAGATTATCAAATCATAGTTTAGTTGTTTATTGTCCAACTTTAAATAGAGAGTGAAGTTGGCTGGTCTTTTGTCTAACATCTTCTGTGCAAGTGAAGAAATCTGAATAAAAAAGAATTCAGTATAGAAAACAAAATTGCATGCACTCAAAGGTGCAATGAGTTCGTGGCATGCGTCGACGTTATCTGCATGTGTCTTTTTACCTGCTTTTTGTTGATTCTATGGCTTTAAGTAACTTTTTATTCTTTAGTTTGTTTTCCTTATGTTCAGTTTTTTTATTTGTTTCTCAGGGATGGTTGTTGGAACGAGCAAATTATACAAAGGTAACTTATGTATTTCATGCCACTGAAATTATGTTAGAATATCTCTAGATTTTCTCATTTCTCATAGGAAGTGTTCCTAGATGAGTTCATCCTCAATTTTGAGAAATATTTATTCAACTTTGAGACTAAAAGAAGTTGGGTCTTGCCTATAACAATGTGTCTAGTATAAACTTGAAAAGCCTTCTGAATTTTTGCTGAGTGGTGGTCAAACTTTGGGATCTTTTAAAAATTTAAAAAACTCATTTTAGATCTAAACCATGGTATGGGAAAGAAATTCTGGATGTAAAGTTTGACATTTAATATTTTTACTTGCAAATTGTTCTCACTGCAACAAATTCTGGGTGTTCCAAAATTGCAAAAAAAAGTGCAATATGTTGAACTTAGAATTGTTTGATGTTTAGACTTTGATCGGATTACAGGAATTGAACAGAGCTTGTTGAATGTCGTCAACAGATACTGATAATCTGAATAAAATTTTAGCTTGCAGTCCTGATAATATGCTTGGTTCTGTTCTGCAGGATGCAATCTCAGCATTCTATCGGTTTATATGGAATCTCTTTTATGCTGAATACCTCATATTTCCTTTTATCTAGCAAAAGAGTTATCTCTTGATTTTCCCTCACAAAGCGCATAGATAGAGATAAGACTAATTGGATGTATATATTTGCCTTCGTCACAAATTTATATTTGTTGTTGTAGAATGCAGCAGGCAATAAAACATATGTTGTACCAATTGAGTCAATCCTTTATCTTGATAGCAAAAAAATGAAATGATAATACACTTTCATCTTCCTTGATAGCAAAAAAGAGTGTGAAACGTTGTAGGCTTTTTGTATTTTCAATCACATGAAAATTCCTTAAGAAATGAATTTGTTTTATCTGCTTTTCTGATAAAATTTTTTCAAGGATAGCAGAGGCTAGAATTTACAATCTCCTGTATATCTTGACATTCAATTTTTTTTTTTTTTAAATTCATACAGCCCTCACTTATAAGTTCCAGCTTGTCTACTGTGATGTTATCAGAGTCTTCCCTCCATGTATGTTTTGCCAACTGCTTGATAATGTTCAGCAGCAGATCTACTTGAATTAGCAGGCAGGCAAGTGCATGATCTTAGGTTAGGTGGGGTAGGAACCTGAAAAGAAAGGGGATTTATCCGCTGGTTTTGTATGAGATTTAGTTATATTGATGTTAATGTGATATAATAGATGAGAGAAGTATCATATTAGCATCATACTAGGTCATATGAGACAATCGCGCATCACTGTCATATCATCACGACATCGTCATATGTGAGAATGACATACACATTACATCATCAACACATCAGTGACATAACATGATATACATGAAATTACTACCAACACATATCATATATTTTAATGTCATAAAAAAATCAGATCAAAAATTACAAAAGTGTAAAATTAGAGGGTTTTTTTTTTTTTTTTTTTTTTTATCCCTTTTATTTATCACTTGCTAGAATGTGTAGTACCAATTTTCTAATAACAACAATTAGACAATGGTCCTGTAGTTCAAACCTTCTTTTTTCTTCTAGTGAAGGGGTAAAAGTCACTACAAACTTAAGAATCATTCAACTCTATTGACATAATTTTACCTTGAATTTGAGAAGAATAATTTAACCGGAAAGTTTAAGTTTGCTGATGAGACTTTAAGAATAGTTTTAATATCTTTTAACAGGAAGAAGAAGCAACAAAAGTAGAATAAACTCCAGTAATTATTCAGATATTGAAATTAATATTTCAAGTGATCAGGTATGACAATGACAATAAAAGAGTATTCACAGAGAAGAGTTCTTGTGCTGTTGAAGGCTGATGAACCTACGCTACGCCAGTGCAAAAGCTGAATAACCCTTACAAAGGAAAACGGCAAAGGCAAAAAAAAAAAAGTGTGCAAAAGAATGGTGTAGAAAAGAATGCAAAAGAATTCCTATATCATCTTCTCTACACTTGAGTTGAGTGTAATACTAAATCAGTTTAAAGAACACTTCTTGCATTTGATGCAGCCTAAGATGTTGCAGTTTGTGACAATACTGCAGCTCAGTTTTGAGCTAGTTGATTTCTATTTAGTGCTTCCTACCTACTGAAGTTGGTGTTAGATCCTTCATGCTAAACCGGGATGTTGATCGGGGAGTTGAGCTAGCACTTCCATCTTTCGGTGACAAGTTTGCTTGCTCCAAAACCCGAAATTGAAGCTCTGATGGGTAGTCCCTCATGCACCCAATCCGTGGTCCTGCTCCTGTAGTCCATTTGGATGATAATTGCTTAGCCAGCTGATATGATTTCATATCTTTATGTGAGTTTATCCTCTGTACAATTTTTTCTTTTGGGATGGGCTCTTCATCTTTCTCTTCTTCATCTTCATCAAATAAATTAATCTTAAGAAACATGAAATCTTCCTCTGTCAAATATGAATCCTCCCCAGTTTCGTAACCATCTTCATTAGACAGTTCAATCTTGGAGCTTTGTTCAGGTACTTCGTCCTTGGAAGTTTCATGCATACCACCTCTTGATGGTACCTCGAGTCTAGGAATTTTCAACTGTAATCCACGATACAACTTTGGTCTGTACTTATCAGGTTTTTCTGCAGCACTGGGGTCTTGTTCACTAAAATCTGTGTTTTCCTGAGGCAAGATTTTGATATTTTTTGTGTCTGTATATTGGCATAAAACTGCTGGTCGGTTGTCTCGGAAACTACTGCTGTCACCCTTTATTCTAATTGAATCTTCTTGCCCTTCAGTTGGACTTTCCTGAATAACATAAGTAGAAAAAATGCTTCCATGGTTAGCCTCTACATATCTGAAAATACAAATGGACGAGAGAGAGCAATGTTCTGCTATCAACCCTGTTACACAAGGTTCCCATGGCAGTTATGCTGCAAAAGCTTAATATACCGACTAAAGAAACTCCAAATCCGAGATCTATAGCAGATACTTTTTTTATACTACTAGAGCAAAATGACATGTTTATACCTGTACATTGGTGAGGTCCACATTCTGCTCCCTAAGGAAGATCATGAACTCCAAGAAGTTCTCTTCTGTTGGAAGATAATGTCCGCTGTGAGGCCAAACTGCCTATAAAGTTGAAAATTCTTGTTAATATTTAACTAAAATGCTAATGGAGGAGAAGGAATTTGAGCTATCTATCTTAAAACACCATGTATAGTTTCCATTCTACCTTCAATATACCAACTTCCACAACTAGTCTTCCAGCCGATAACGTGGCTCCACCAGCCAAGAAACTTGAATGTTGAAATGTTCCTTTCTTCTTCAGACCGACATATAAGGTCTTTAATGTACTGAGAACAAATATCCACTTCTCATCTTTTGGTCCTCCTGTTGTGTCAAGAACTTTGCCAGTTTGCTTGTAGAAAAACTTCCCATCATTCAACACAACTTCATACATCTGCCTTTCAGTCTGGATGAAGAACAAAGACTACTGATAAATAGACTTTCAACAGCCCAGTAAACCAAAAAGAAAGAGAGGAAAAACGTAGATGTAACTTTAACTTATAAAATATTTTTATATCATTCATTTAAGTTTTGTAGCTCAACTAGTTCTCAACTATAAAAACAAATCTTAGGCTAAATGAAAATTAAAAATGTCAGTATCAGTAAGAAGACAAAGTATGTCCATTAGAGAATGATAAAAGGAAATAAAACTCACAGGACCCAGATACTTTATGCATTGTTGTTGAAGCCTTGATCTAGGACATCTATCAATGTTGACTTCTTTCCCTTCTCCAATATCAAGCCTGCAGGTTTAGAGTAAACACATCAACTATAAATAATAAGGCTAAGATCTCTTAAATTGCAGTGATTGATGCCAAAAATTCTACCAGTAGAAGAAAGGTTGTGCACACTGGCAGTGGAGCCACTTCCAATAATAAAATTGAAGATTATGGCCATAGCGATGCCGGGGATCAATCTGTTAACAGGATCAAATGACAAAATCAAAAAAACATAAAAGAACACTAGTATCTTTAATTCAGAAGTTTTATTTTAAGACTATAACTTACTGCCTCAAGCCAATGTTGTAAAGCAAGCTTCCGAGCCTTTTCATCCTTAGACAAACCTTTTCCTACCTGCATAAAATAAAAATAACAAACTCTGAGAAGATTAGAGCAGAAGTAGGACTAAAATCAAATGACACCTCAAGTTCCTAAAAATTTACCTTGGCAGCTCTTGTTCTTGCTCTCGACCAACGTGAAATAGCAGTCTCTGGTTTGTCAATGTCAAAGAAAGAAATAGAGCTGCGCTTGAGTTCAGCGAAATCCAGCAGCTTCCACCTACAAAATGCAAACAGATGCCCAATCAGCAGAAAATTTCCTCGAAGGTGTGTAAATAGTGAAGAAAATGATTTTTCATTTCCAAAAAAGTGTCCAAAGAATTATGCAAATTAATACCATCTCTGTTCAACAACAACTGCACAATCTGCCAACTGCCTCCTGGTCCTGAAACTTTTGTAGACTTTCTGCAACTTAATAGCAGCCTGGTGCAACTGGCTCCCAGATTCAGGCAATGGCGTAGGGTGTTTTATCTTGGACAAGCTATCAGTTCTTGTTATTTGACTGGCCTCATCCCCAACTTTAGGGACAATTTTTTCCTTTTCTGAACCAGTAGACTTTGAGGAGAATGTGGTATTTAATTCTCTTCCTTTAAAGCTTAAGGATCCTTCAAAAAGCATCTTTCCAGAGCCAAGTGATGTCATGATAGTTTGTTCTGAATCATGGCCATTAAAACTGACAGACCGCAAAGCAGTCCTCACATCTTTACCATCAAACTCGACTGATTTCATGAGAACAGCATTCAAATGACAATCCAAATCATCAAAATCACCAAATGGGCATGAAAATGCCATCCCCATTTAACTGAAGAAAACAATGATAGTTTCCTTGTTTTCTTGTTTCCTTGATCTTGATAACTGTTTAAAATAAGGAGCAAAAAAGCAAGAAAAAAGCATTAAATTCAAAGTAGAATGCAAGAAACTCAATACATATGAAAAAACACAGAAGGGTATAGTTTTCAGAAATTAATTTCTCTTCTATAGAGGACATAGAACTATTGATTACATGGGTCATAACAATCCAAATATTTTAGGCCAAGAATCATCCAAATACAACAATATACAATGTCCTTCATGTCCTGTGCAGTGGATGAAAAAAATGCTCGATAAAAAATTGCAGAGGAAAAAAAAAAAAAAAGCTTTTTAACCCAAAACGTATATATAAAATCTAAGCATTTGCATACAGAAACAATATGAACTGGTAAATTATATGAGACAAAACTCATAAAGCAAAACCATAAATCTCTTATCAACAAAAGGAAAGAGTTCATTTTCACCTCTATAACTTTTAACAAGAGACAAAAACTCAAAAAGCTAGAGCACAGAAGGACCATAGCCATTTCTTCCAGTCATTTTGTAATCAAACAACAACATGACAACATCCACAAGGCACCATTTTTATTCAAAAATGCCATTCTCTTAACCAAAAAACAAAAACATAACAAGAACCGAAAATTTAACAACCCAATAAGAGTAAAAAAGAAAAAGAAAAAAAGAGAAAGAACCCAATAAGCTAAAAATGAAAAAGAATGGTGATAATTAACAGGCTTACCTAAATCAAGACAAAGAGAAACAGAAATGAAAAGCTTTTTTCCAAGAAAGAGAGTGCCAGGAAAAGGAAGAATCAGAACCAAAAAAACAAGAAAAAAAAAAGAAAAAAAAAACAAAAGAGAAAAATGGAACAATGTTTAAAAGATTTGTTTTCGTTTTTTTTGGCAAAAATGAGAGAGAGAGCGAACAATGTGGAGTATATTTGCGATTGTTGCAGGCTCTAATGGTTTGTTTCCTCTCTCTTTGAAAGATTTGCGTATATTTTGAAAGGTGATCAAATGGATTGTTGCTGTTGTGCGTTCTTTTTTTTTTTTTTTTTTGGGGACTAACAAATGGGTTGATTTTAGCTATGGCTATTCTTGCAAGATGAGATGTATATATAGACAGAAAGAGGAGGAGAGTAGAGAAGAGGAGCTCAAGAAGTTTCATGGCAACACACACTCACAAAACAAAGAAATGAAGTAAGAAAGGAGGGTGAGTGCGATAGCCAGATAAGATGGCTTCTTCTCTACCCTCATGTTCACGACTTTTGGAAAACACAAATCTTACTTCAATTTTTTTTTTAAACAACTAATATTAATATTGAAATTTCATTAAATTTTAATTAATTTGACTATAATCAAACATATGACAAAAATAATAAAATTTTATTAATAATTTATTTAATACGATTACATATATTATAGTTCAAATTTATATTGTGGAATGTTTAATTAGTAGTCCAGTGACATGATTTCCTTCAAAACATATATAAAACAGGGTTTAATTATTGTCTTTTCCTCTTCCAGTTAAAAAAAAAAAAGTTCAAACTTGCTGCTTAAACGAATGCTCCCTACTAACTATTTTCAACTATTATTAGTTTTTTTTTTGTTATAATCACGAAATGTTCTCATATTATATTATATATAAAATTTTTAATTTGCATTTCTTAATTGACACTTATCTAAGAAAATTTGGCACAATAAAAATTAATTTAATATGACTACAAATACTATAGTCCGAACTCGAAAATTTATTTAAGCAAAATAATTTCTACCAACTAATTCTAATGATTATTGGTTTTTTTTTTAATTATAATGAGGCAATATTATCATATTATATTAAATAAAAATTTTAAATTTGCGCTGCATAACTTACATTTTTCAAAAAAAATTCAAATGATGAGATTTAAATACCAAATCTTCCATTATATATGAAATATTGTTGACAGAAATTTAATGAAGTGTTATAGTACTAAGTCAACTTTTTGAATTATTATATAAAATTTAACTATAATAAATATAATTATTTTTTTGAAAAATAGAAAAAAAATAATGTTTCCTTATTATATATATTTATGTGTTAGTTTTGAATGAAAAATGTGTGTGTTTTATTTGAATTTTGAATGAAAAATAATAACATAAATAACAATATGAATCATTGTAGTATGAAGTATATTATTAGGTTTTGATTTTGGTGGTCCTTACCATTATTTAGGAGGGTAACAAAGATATGGTTTATGATGAACCTAATATAAGAAAAAAAAAAGTCTTAGTAAAAGAGTTTTTAATTTTTGATTGAATACATATGTCAAATACAAATAGAAAAATGGTGATTTTTATACCATTGATAAATAATTTATCCCATATTCGATAATTTTTTTTTCTAATATTTATAGGATAATAATATATTAAGCAATCTCGCATTAAATATGAAGGCAAACAAAAATATATAAAAGAAAATTAATTAATTCAAACCATGCATAAAACTATTTTGATTCGACACTCAACTAATTTTGATATTTTAATAAAAATAATATAAATTTATAAAAAAATTATTCTAATCAAATTTTATAAACTCATACTTTATATAATAAAATTTATTATATAAAATGAAAAAAAATATATTAATAGGATTTTTGATGAACCACAATAAATTTGATTAAATTTAATTAGGAGTTGAATGCTTTTTTATCAAAGTTTGAAAGTCATAGACATAGACAATGTTTAATAATGGGTCAATTTCTAAAAAAAAATCATATGCTTGTAACTTAAGTTAGTCATATAATAACAAATATATAACAATAGTGAAACTTGTGAAAAGGTTCGAGAAATTGATTAAAATAATAAACCTTAATTAAGCAATTACCCACTTAAAAAATGGCAAAAGTATCAACATTTGTTTGCTACAAATGGTTTAGAGTTTAGATTTATTTAAGTGATATTTCGGATTCAAGTTTTATATGTAAAAAAATAGGTATTGAAAGAGTTTTATTTTTATTTTTTATAGGTCCATTTAACTCAAATTTCAAATTAAATAACAAATCTTATGGCTTTCGAATACCGAAAAGGCATAAGATGAAAAAAAAAAAGGAAAAAGTTTTTATAACAAAATTTTAGTTAATTTCTTTTTTTTAACAAATTTTAGTTAATTTAATTTTTTTTTAACAAATTTTAGTTAATTTTAGAAGTGACTAAGAAGTGATCAACGTCAACTGGCTGTTTTCTTTATTTTCTTTGTCAAACTGGGGAGTGGGAGTGGGAGTGGTGACACTACACAAACACAGGGAATTTTCTGGTCACTATCATCAATTGCCTATGTGTCTTACTATGTCGTTTCCTCATAGTCCATAACAATGTCTGTCGTTTTGTTTTTTGTTTGTACATGGCTAACTACATTTGAGTTAAAACTAATACTTCACTAATTTAATTTGTGTGGATAATGTCGGTTCTTTTCTA
>CATIWK010171251.1:0-22112 GCA_949634005.1 Mallotus japonicus
CCTATAGAATTGCCCTTCTCCAACATTCTAAGGCATGGACTATTTTTAACTTTATTTCGAAAAGGAGAGGCCGCACGTAGTTAAAGATATCTGCAAGGCCATGATCAAGTGTTGAAAAGGGGACTAAAGGTGGCAGTAAAACCCCACATCAGATCATGTACATCTTTAGAATAGTTTTCTTGTACTGATGATTCCATATTTTTATGCAACAAAATTAAAGTTGTACTAACTCTAAGGCAAATTGCTTCCAAAAGTAATGTTATTATATCATGTTGTACAAGCAGACAGAATATGAATATCCCCTTCCTAGTCATTCTACTAATTATTATACTTTTATTCCATCATGACCAATGACATAGGGGAAAAACTTCTTATCCGAAGTTTTTGTAAACTAGTACTTGCATTAATAAAACTAAGTAATTTTAATATATTTACATGATTTGAATGTATATTAGTATTAATATTAAGTAAGTATAATTCAAAATTATTATTTGTAATAAAAAAACTACTATATTATATAATACTAACTTAGTATTAAATAAATAAAATTTAATTATAATGAAAATTGTATAATAAAACTTAGTGTTGGATATAAAACTACATATTTTTGATATACAATAAACTCTATAATTGATTGATTGTCAATACTAATAAAAAATAAAAGGATACATAATTATATTTTAAATAAATATTAATATTAATATTAAGTAATTAAAATCTAAAATAATAATTAATTACAAAAATACTAATTACTGATTATTATTTAAAAATATATAAACTACATATTTTAAATAATAATCAGTAATTAGTATTTTTATAATTAATTATTATTTTAGATTTTAATTACTTAACGAGCTCACAAACGAGCCTGAAGACGAGCACACAAACGAGCCCATTAACGAGCTTCCAAACGAGCACATAAATGAGCATAAACGGTCTTGTTCGCGAACAAAGCTCGGGCTCGACTCGAGCCGAGCTCGAGCCCTAAATCTAAAAACAAACCGAGCTCGAACCCGAGCTCGAACACCTATTTATATGGCCGGGCCGAGCCCGAGCAGCCCAAAACTCGGCTCGGCCCGGCTCGTTTACAGCCCTAGGAGTGGGTAGGGCTAAGCACGGTTTGGTTTAGCTCGGAGAATGCAATTTTTCGAAATTGTTCTAAACTATCTAAAATTTAAAAATTAAGACTCCAAAATTTTGGTTTGGTTCAGTTTGAAGATTAAAGTTTTTAATTCGGAAATCGATTCTTCTTCAATTTTTTTATAAAAATAAAAATATAATTTAAAATAATCTATTAAACTACAAACCATTTCATAATTTTATTATTAAATTATTTCTTATAATTTTATTATGAAATTTTTATTAGAATTTTTATAATACACTCTAATATACCATGTAATTATTAAATTTTTATGAAAAAATTATAATAAATAATAATAACAACACCATAGCTATTAAAAAAATATATTATAATACAATTTTATTAGAGAATGTGAATTTAAATTTTTCAATAGAAACTATATTATAATATTCTAAAATATTTAATATTTATTTTTATGATTTAAAATAATTTGATTGATGAGTGATATTTTTTTCTTCTAATAATTAAAATGACATTATTCTAAATTACATGTTAAATTAGTAGGTCCAATGTTAATAAATTAAACATTATTATTGCAAAAATCTTTATAATATATATATGTATATTATATATAACTCTAATTCTATTAAATTATCGGTTTTAGTTTTGGTTATTCAGTTCAGTATAATTTGGAGCGGTTCGGGATGAATATCAGTTCAGAGAATTCAAATTCTCTAAATCCGTCCTAATAAAAAATTTTGGAATAGTTCGGTTTGAAGAAAGTCAAATGGTTAACAGAGATTTTTAGTTTTGAAGATTTCCAGTTCAGTTTTTTTTGGAATAGTTCAGGTTCTTTAAGACCCATGCTCAGCCCTAGGAGTAGGGGTGTGCATCAGTCACTTCAATTTAAAAATATAAAAAATCTAATTAAACAAAAATATTTTTAAATTAAAACAATTGAACCGAATAAAAATCTAAACCAAACTGAACTAAATAACAAATTTTCAGTTTGGTTTAGTTTGATCGGTTTGGACTTTTTTAATTTTTGCAATTTTTAGCTTAATGGTTTCTTTTTTTTTGTAATTTTGCAATTTTTATAATAATTATTATTAGATTTGTTGTTATTAATTTTTTCATACTTAAATTTATTTATTATTTAAAAAAAAACAACCAAACCGATATTCAAATCGAATTCAAACAACTTTAGTTTCAATTTTTTAGTATTATATAATTTGATTAAGAGTTTAAATATTTAAAAAAATATTTTTTTTTGTCTAAATTTAAATATTTAGTGTTAAACTAATCAAACCGAATCATAAATATTCATATATATTCATAATATTTTAGTAATTCGGTTCGTTTCAGTTTAATTATATTTTTGGACATCAAATTGAATCGAACCGAAAAATTTCATTTTTTCAAAATCAAAACCGAATAAAAATTTTTTATATATAAAACCAAATTGAAATAGTTGATTCGATTCAATTTTCGATTATTTTTGTCCACTCCCACCTAGGGGTGGGGGCCTTCTTTTCACCAGAGACAATCCATAATATGGCAGAGTCCCTCTATGCTCTTTCTTTTTTTTAAAAAAAATTTCCTATTTGAATTTATTTATTTATTTCAATTAAAATTAAATTGAGAAATAAAAAGCAATGCATGATATAGAGAATAGTCTAAATTTGTTTAGTACCCTTCCAAAACTCTTCGTCCAGCTAAGAGCCACCACAATACCAATCTCAACAACACACCCATACATGGCCACAAACTCTCAAGGTTCAAAGAAAGAAAAAAAAGCCTACCCAATTTCTCATTTTCTTCTACTTTCATTTGGTCTTATTTTTTTTTTCTTGAAAATAAGAATGATATTTTTTTTAGTTCTTGAAAAATAAGAAAGAAAAGGTATTTCCTTTTTTATAGAAAGTTTAATGATTTATAATAAATCTTTGATATGAGATTTTTTTTTAAAATTAGAAAAAATTTAATAAGTTAACTCCATCTAAATTTTTATTTTTCAAGATTTATTTTCCAGATTTAAATAATAAAATTAAGAATAATGCTCTTTTTTGTGCCGGTGCAATTTGTACCGTTTAGCATTACTTTTAGTTTTATTATTGTATTTGTAGCAAGTTTGATTATAGCTTTTAAATTACAAGTTTAAATCCTCAAAAATCTCCAACCAACAAATGTTATCTGCTGTACTTTTGTAAATTAATTATATGAATTGGTTAATTTAATAAGTATAATGTCTTTATCAGGTTAAAAAAAAAAAACTTTAAACAAATATTATTATTATTTGAATATATGGGCGCAACAGTAAATACATTACATACTCATTTCTTTTATGTTTTAACTTTTCAATAATATTTTTTCAAAAAAAAAAAAAACTTTTCAATAATATAAATAACTTTATTTTTCTTTATATTTTATATTATCTTTATATTTTATATTATCTTCTATTTAAATATAAAAAACATCATTTTACTTCACATTTTTCCCACTATTTGGGTTGATAAATATTTAAATGCTTCATGCTTATCCTTGTTTTTAACTTTTTCTTATTTTATATTAATGTCAATTTATGTCTATATATTACATCAATTCTCGTTCTCAACGTGCTTGTGAAAAGGCGACATATGACCAAAAAAAAAAAAAGAAAAGGCGACAACAGTTTTGTCATCACCCATATGACTGATATTTTAAAATGTTTGTTGAGAAAGAGTTACAAATGAAAAAGCTATTCATATCTAATCATTGGATATATTACATTTAATGAAGGTAAAAATTTTTCAAAAAAATTGAGCGGCGGTGGACCGTTTGTACGATATATATTATCTTATTGGAATTATTTATTTCTCCTAAAATATGTGTACAATTACTTAACCATCCTTAATTATTATTTTTTAAAGAAAAAAATGAATAATTTATTTAGAATATATCTTGACAAATAGATAAAATAAATAAAAGTATAATTTTAGAAGTATCAAATTAAAATATCACTGTTATAAGATTTTTTATTACTATTGTTCAATCGTGTTGACTGAACTCTTTTAATTTGTAATTCAGCGATTCATACACTCCACTTAATGAATTTGATTAGTTGTAAATCGATTGTTTGGTCTTTAAATGAGTTCGATGACAAAACTATTAGTATAATTTTTATGAGGAAAAGATATATAGAATCCATAAAGAAACATCATCACATAAATGGTAAAAACTTAATAATTGAAAATTAAAAATTTCACATAAAAGGACAAATGGATCAGAGATCTATATTTGTTAAATGTAAAAAAAAAATAAAGCAAACAAAATAAAATGAGATAATATAGCCGATTTAAGAGATGATTCACGGTAATTGAAAATAAAAGTTTTGAGAAAAATAAAAAGTGAAAAGTGAGGGAGGAGGCTGCTAAGACTTTTTTAGTGTTTCACAATTAATGTCCTTAATTATTAGTTTTATTTTATTTTATTTTATTTATTTTTTATTATTATTATTTTTTTTTGTCATAGATCAAGTGGTTAATTCTCAATATTACAAGGGGATGAGATAGGAGGGTAGGGGTTCGATCCCTGGTCTCCTCAAACTGGATGTCCACACCTTTAAACCAAACAAATTAGTTTTTTTTTTAAAAAAAAAATTTGTTGATTTCATAATACATAATAATAATACATAGTCCTCTGATTAACAATTGGACTAAACTAAGGCTAATAATGGATGAAATTATTTAATCGTTGATTGAAGTTTTATTTTCAATTATCTTTAGCAATTAATGTTGTCTCATTATATATATATATATATATATATATATATATATATATATATATATATATATATATATAATGAGACAACTTATTTTTGAAAATAAAATTTAAATTCAAAACTTTAAAAGAAAATTTAAACTTTTTAACAACTCAAATGATAACAAAATACATTTTATAGTAACGAAAAAGATATTTGTAGCGGTCCACTATACAAAGCATGCTATAAAATGACCAAAAAACATAACATTAATGATATTGTCTCTTTTTATGGGACAATATCGTTTTTTAAAAAACTTTTGCATCGTTTTACGGTCTGTTATGCACTGATCATATAGTGGACCGCTACATTTATCACCACTCGTATAGTACTTACCATGTGGAGTCGTATATAAAGGCCTAAGTTGCATTCCCAAGCATCACAAAACTTCCTCTTGCTTATAGTAATTGTCTCACAGATACTCTTTCAAACCCACATCAATGGAGCCAAGAATGATGGAAATGGTGGTGGTGGTGTTGGGCCTGTTGGCTATGGTACAACAGTCCATGCTACTGAATTTGAAAAAACCACTACCTCTGTTACCCCACAACATGAGAACCAACGAGCCACCAGTAGTTGGCTTAGTTACCACTTCCACAACAGTTGAGAAGGCACTGAATGAGTCTGTTTAGTTCACTACTAGTTCATATGTTGACTTGTTTGGTAATTAATCATTAGCTCTCTATATACTTCTCTTCTAATTATATGTATACCTTCACAAGTTCACTTCATCACATTTTGAACTATTAGCTTCATTGCATTTTTTTCTTTTTGTTACGTAGGAAGAAGATTTGTGAGTGGAACAATTTGGGGATCTAATGTTGTGTATGTCAGAAGCTCAAAGAGCCCATCGGTAGGATTCTATCTATATGTGGTTGTTTTTGCTTTATAGGTTACAGACCAAGGTATAATATATTGAAGCTCATTCATTAATTCAGTCAAGGGTAAATCATTAAAATAACCTAAAGTCTCTTTCAAGATCATTTAAGCATACCAAAATCAATTACAGCCTATTTTCATAGTCACGTCAATTAACTGAGGCTAATTAAGTTCTTTAGTAATTTATTTTTCCCGAAGGATTCATCTACTTTCGTGATTGAAGTTCCTAAGTTTTACAAGTCTATGAGCTGATAAATCATGCAACTTTCATTGTCTTCAATTTACCCAAAAACATGCATTCAATCAGGCCTAAAATCATATATATATATATATATATATATATATATATATATATATATATATATATATAAGTAGCAAGTAGCAAGTAGCAATCTAGCTATGCAAATCCAAACCCTAAAAAGAGTTTAGCCACGCATGGTTGTGGCGACAAATACAAACAGCATAAAAAGATTCAAAGAAGGAGAAATAGAAATTTTGATTCTTGAATCTTGCGCGTATACTTCTTCGACCTACGTTACATATTTGCTTGTGTCTTGCAAAAGGTGTTTAGAATGCCTTGAATAACTCTTTTATATCCCTTTTATAGGAGAAACTTCATAGAAAACCTATTTCCACTTAAATTTCCAAATTTCTTCAAATAAGGAAAATTCTTTACATCTAACACAGTTTAGACAAGGCCATGTCATGTTCCAATGCTTTTCGGCATGACTTAACACATAGCCGTGCTTGTTCTCGAGTAATTTTCCAGATCCTTACACAGTTGAAAGCATGGCCATGCTTAAACCATGCTCATCTTTAACAAATTCTTCAATTTACATAGAAAATGGCATGGCCAGAAGCATGACCATGTTATATCCGGTGTGGCATATCCTTCAAGGTCCAGTGGTTGACATGACTTTCAGCATGGCCATGTCTCAAGCCATGCTTATTTGACTCTTTTTCCAACACATGACACGGGCACAAGCACGCCTATGTCATGACCATGTCGCATCAATCCTTGAATTTTTGGAATTCCTTTTCAAGCTTTCCTACAAAAAGGGAAACTTCATTAATTACTTAATAAAAACTCCTAAATTCACTAAAATTAAGCTAAAAACAATAAAATCCTAAATAAAGCAATAAACTAAAATTATTTCTAAATAAACCTAATTTCTACCTAAAATTCATTAATAATTTATTCAAACTTCATTAAAATTCAACTCCTAAATATGTAAATATTATACACATCAGCAAGAATTGCAATTTTGGTGACTTTTGCCTCTTATTTTTGCTAGATAATTTCAGTATTGTTATTGTTGGAGCTGCCAATACCTGTGTTACATCAACAACAAACAATGTTGTTAAGCCAGCTTGTCCACCTAGACATGATATCAACACAAGTAAGGATTGGATCAAATTCATTGGTGTTTCAAAATTTAATCGCAGAAGGCTATCTCTTACCGAGCTCTAAGTCTATATGTGTAGAGACGCCATTTGGACAGCACATGTTTGTGTCGAAGGAGATTGGATCAAAAAAAGAGGGGAAAGAGGAGAAATTGATTTTGTATGTGCAAAAAAAAAAAATTAGCTTCCACATCAGATGATAAAATCCCACCAACGCGCTTCTAATTGTTTGCTTACAATCTCTTCATCTCTACGCTTCATCACATGTGCTTGACATAATTTAAAAATCATAAATCAAAGGTGCTATAGACATAAAATAGAAGTTCAAATGCATGATAGATAAAACAAAAAGTTGAAAGGTGCAATAGGTTACGGGTAAAATTTAGGGGTGAAAGTATGCATTCAGCCAATTTGAATTTAATGTTGATTTGGGCAATTAATTTTTATCTGATTTAAAAGTGGGAACTACGATCGAGATTTTTGGCTAATTAAATTTCACTTTAAAAAAAAAGAAAAATTGCTCATTGTTATAATGAAAATAAATAAAAAATTATATTTTAAATGTAACAATAAAATAAAATAAAAAGTTAAAATTTACAAATTAATAAAGGCTAAAAATATAAAATTATATTAAAAAATTAAAATGTCACGTGGCAAAAAAAAGCCTCTAGATAAAAAGAAATTTTATAATGATCCTGACCTTTATGATTTAGAAAGCTAAATTAATAATATCCAGTCATCTAAGTTCACCCATATGTTATTAAGTTGTAGTTTATCATTTTAATTAAATACTAAATTTTTATTAGTTTGATCTTACAACTCATTAAAAGTTAGGACAACTGTATAATATCTCATACATAAGAAGTTTTGAGATTAAATTCCATTGATAAAGTAGGTGAAGTAATATTTAAGTATCTAACTTCATGTAATTAATTTACTTGTGTATATAGTGGACATAGTTTAGTTATTATATATTTACTAAGAAAAAAAATTAAACCTAAATTTCATTAGGATAGTTACAACTAACTTTGAGGTTAGACTATAATTACTAATTCATTCCTTTACTTTTTAGAAATAATTAAAAAAATTCTCAATTTTAGTTACGTCAAACTATTTCTCCTCTTCGTTAAAAAGAAAAGTTAAATGACATAAAAAAATACTACTCTTAATATTTAATTAAGTTCATAATATTATACCATAATAAAAAAATTAGATTGTTATTTTATAAAAAAAAAATCATTCACCTTTTCTTTTATAATATTATAATATTAAAAATAATAAAAATAACTTAAATTAAATTAAAATAAATTACTTTTGAAATTATAATTGATAACTCTGAAATCGGTCTTTACTGTGGAATCTGCATCGACGAGATGAGTTGGGTGAATGGGTGGGGTATTCTCCACAAACACTCTGATACTTATTTGTATGAGGAAACTAAAGAATGCAGAGAATAATGTAGAAGATCTAATGTATGAATAAAAAATGAATAAATGGAGTATATATAGAGATATAAACTTGATTGAAGTTGGATTACTGTCCTTATCCTTGTAGGATTAGTTCTCCTATTTTAAAAAGAAATATATTTCCTATATAGAATAGTATTATTATTAGGAAATAATAGTTTACCTTCCTATTTAAGGATTCTTCTCTTTGGGGTATCAAGAGTCCCCCCAAATATTATTCGGATATTTATGTCCGAGGTTGTTGATGATGTGTTATTCTGAACACTAATGATCTGCTACTTGAATATTTGAGTATATAATATGTTGGTTTTGAGATATTTTAGACAATATGATTCTTCAATAAAGCTCAGTATTAAGAAACGACTTGAGTCTTCAATGATGCTCGATGTTGAGAAACAACCTGAGTCTTCAATAATGCTCAGTGTTGAGAAACGATCCGAGTCTTCAATGATGCTTGGTGTTAATAAATGACCCGAGTCTTCAATGATGCTCAATGTTGATAAATGACTCGAGTCTTCAATGATGCTCGGTGTTGATAAATGACCCGAGCCTTCAATGATGCTCGGTATTAATAAATTATCTGAGTCTTATATCTCAATATTGATAAATGATCTAAGTCTTCAATGATGTTCGGTGTTGATAAATGACCTGGGTCTTATATCTCAGTGTTGATAAATGACCTCAGTATTGGTGCTAGGTATTGGTTCTTAGGCTTTGATGCTTAATGTTGATAAACGACTCGAGTCTTATATCTTAATGTTGATAAATGGCCTGAGTATTGGTGCTAGGTGTTGGTTCTTAGGTTTTGATGCCCGGTGTTTATAAACGACCCGAGTCTTATATCTTAGTATTGAGAAAGAACCTGAGTATTGGTGCTATTTAATGGTCGGTGTTGATAAATGCCCTGAGTTTTATATCTCAGTATTGATAAACGACTTGAGTATTAGTGCTAGGTATTGGTTTCTAGGCTTTGATGCTCGGTGTTGATAAACAACCCGAGTCTTATATCTCAGTGTTGAGAAATGACTTGAGTATTAGCACTAGGTATTGGTTCCTAGACTTTGATACTCGTTGTTGATAAATGACCCGACTCACTATTGAGTCGAGTATTGCTGTGGTGAAAACAGTCCTCCTAACTTTTGTATTCGTGTGTCTTTTCATATGACAATTCTTAAATTTTGAACCTCCCCATGTTTCGTGTCAGGAAGATCATGTCAGTTACAAGGATGTTTGGACTACTGCATCTGTAAATGTTCATATAGTGGGTATTTATTACCTGCCTCCATTCCTTAAATGCCCCTAGTTTGAGTGTAATACGTTTCAACTTCCGCGGGGCAACTAGTGTCCTTCTAGAATTTTCTTCTTATATATCTAAAAATTTTTAGGTTTTTGCACCTTTCTCCATTTTGCTTCCATATCTGTTATTGCTTTCCTTTATTTTCTGCAAGTTTCACTGGGTTCTCTCTAGTAGTTTAGAGTTTTTCTTTGCTAAATCTCATAGTGCCTTTCTTTATGCAAGGTTAGATTTTTTATCTCTTTCACTCTTCTTTCACTTGTTGTCTACATGGCTCCTCGTGAATCTATGAATTCTTCTCTGTTTAAATCTAGAGTAGATGCAGTTCAACTTAGGTGTTGTATGGCAACATACAACATCCCTTATGACTATGGCTTGCTTCTAGTGAATGATGATTTTAGGGCTCATCACAGTTTGCCTAGATTTGACAAAAATGGTTATTTACATAGATCCGTTAGAGGGAGGTTTGAGATTCCCCCTAGACCTATTTGTTAAAGATTTTTTGAACCATTATAATATAGCACTTGACAGGTTCACCTTAACAGTTACCGACTCTTGACTACTTTTATAGAAGTGGTTCACAGAGAAAGCAGACAGCCTGACTTGGATATATTCAGGTTTATGTATAGCTTGACTTAAGAAGAAGGGAGAATTGGCCTTCTCACTCTCTGTTATTCCTGGTCATAGTCTTTTCAATAAATTGCTTGATATCAACAAAGCTTAGAGACATTAATTCTTCATAATCTAATACGAGTATGATTTTGTGGATATAAGACGAATCTAGGTTCAAGAATGTTACAAATTCTAGTGTCAAACTAACTTCGCCAGTGATGTTATGGATTTTGTGACCTATATACATGTTAATAGCATGATAGACCACCTTTGTGCTGAGAATCTGTCTTGGAGATATACCCGAAAAGTGTATCCGAGCGATGCTATTTCTCATTTTGAAGAAGGTAATCTTATTATCTTTGGAGGTACATTCTAACTCAATTTCTTTATTTCATATTAGTAGATGGCTGAGATTGATGAGTTTATAGATGGAATGGTTTCAGATGAAGAAGTTGAGGCTAAGCATATTAGCGAGACTCTTGTTATAGACCCTACTCCGGCCACAAATACTGAAGCTAACTCCCAGCCAGTTATCAATCTTACTCAGCCTCCTAAGGGTGGGACTTCAAAGCAAAAGAGGCCCCGAACATCTGATGAGTAGTATTAAGAGTTTGATGTCGATGTGTAATCTTGTTAAAGCACCCCTGAATATTTGGATGCACAGATATGAAGGGGTGGATTGAAAAGAAGGTGGGAAATCCGTCAATCTTAAATTACCTTATTCGAGATCAGTACGTTGAGTCTCTCCATTTAAAGAAAGATATGTCACAGTGGAATCCAGTTGATTGTGATGAACTCGAGAGCAAAGTTATTTTCAACATATTGGAGGTATCAAAACTTCCCTTATCCTTCTGATTATCATTTTATTTTCAATCATTCTTATTATCTCTTCTCTTAGGCTATTTAAAGAATGCTTGAGTGTAAAGACCTTCATTACCAGCTGAAGAGTGAGTGTAGTTCAAAAGACAAGAAGCTGAACTCTTGAGTATGAAGACAAGCTCAATAAGACCAAAGAGTTTATTGAGTTAGCTCAAAATGAATAGGCTTTGGCCATCTCTGACGCTGAAGAGAAGCAACATAAGATTGAGGAGCTTAAACACTCGATTAAATAATTGACTTCTTGAGTTGACCAATTGACTGTAGAGCAACTGACCATAAAAAAGGAGATTACTGAGCTCGAGAAGTCTTGAGAGAAGGACAAGAATATTTTTCAAGACTTATCTAAGAAATTTTTCAAAGCCTTAAAATTGGAATGCTGAAGGATCTTGTCTGCCTAGAGTCCGGACCTAGACTTCACCGAGATTGATAAAATCTCTTATAAGGGTCTAGCTGGAATAATAAAAAGGAATGAAGCTTCTGCAATAGCTGCATCTAAGTGGACTAAAGAGGGAGAGGGTTCCAAAAATCCTAATGTTTCTCAAAACCTTGATGCCTCTTCCGTTTTTAGGATTTTAATTTTTTGTAATTAATCAATTGAGCTCTTTAATGAAATTAATATTTTGCTTCAGAATCTTTATTTGCTAAGTACATTCATTTAAATTATATATTATTAATCTATTAATAAATTTTTTTTAAGGCTATTAGCATTCCAATAGTGAGGTAATGCTTTTCCTCGGATTTCTTTAATCTCGTGGGAACCTTTACTCGACTTCTTGATGATCTGGTAAGTTCCTTCCCAGTTTGGTCCTAGCTTTCCTGTTCCAGCACTTCCTCTTCCTATGTCTGCTCTTCTTATGACAAGATTGTTGGGTTTGAATGTTTTCATTTTGACTTGCTTCTTGTGATGCTCAGTAACTTTTTATCTTCAAGCTTTTGCTACGGCTGAAGCTTGATCTCTTCTTTCTTTAAGTATGTTTAAGCATATACGAGCATTAATGTTATTGATGTCTTGATCAAAATCTTTAGAAAATTGGTAACTTATTAAGCTTATCTCTTCCGAAATTACTGCATCCATTAGTCAACCTGAAGGGTGTTTCTCTTGTTGAGGTTCTTGGTGTTGTCCTGTAAGCCTAGACTACATTGTTGAGCTCGTATACCTAATTCCCTTTCTTCTTGTCAAGTATCTCTTTAGCCCTTGTAAGATGATTCTATTTGTGAACTTTGTCCCATTAGTCTAAGGGTGAGCAACATAAGTAAATCTAAGCTTTATGTTAAGCTTAAAACAAAATTTTTTAAAATTCTTATTGTCGAATTGCTTGCCATTATCAGTTATCAAAATATGAGGTATACTGAATCTGTAAATTACATCTTTCCAGAAGAAGTTTCTTATATGAGCTTCAATGATGGTTGGAATGGCTTCCACCTCAATCCATTTTATAAAATGATCAATCGCCACAATTAAGAACTTCTTCAAAGCAGTTGAGACTGGGAATGGTCCCAAGATATCCATCCTGTAAATAGCAAAAGGCCATGGACTTCCAATTGGGTGCTGAGTATTATGGGCTTGTGTGATAATTGAGTAAATTGCTGACATTTCAAACACTCTTAAGCAAGTTGTGAGGCATCATTAGACATAGTGGGCCAATAGTATCCTTATAATAAAGCCTTTCTAACTAACGAGCTACTAGCTTCATGAGCGCCATATGGCCCTTCATAAATTTTCCTCATAAAGTAATTGCCTTCCTCTAGTGACACACATTTAGACCATGGATGTGTTAAAGATCTTTTATAATGGTTCCCTTTATGTATAGAGTAATGGGCAATTCTTAATCTTAATTTCTGAGCTTTAAGCTTGTCTTCAGGTAGAGTTTCATTTTCCAGATATTGGATTATCGATTTTATCAACTCAGCTACTTCTTCAATATTAATTACTTCTTCTTCATTAATGCTGAGCTTGGTTAATTATTTCATTATTTTTAGAGTTTAAAATAGGTGATTATTTTTTGCTGCTACTTTTGCCAACGAATCTGCTTTTTCATTGTTGCTTCTAGGAATCTGGACTATTGCCCACTGTCCCCTATCTTGTTCGAGCTTCTTTAAGAGTTGTCTAGCCATTTCAACATACTTAACCATATGTGGCTCCTTAATATGATAAATTCCTTTGATTTGGTTGACAACTAGCTATGAATCTGAATGGATTTTTAGATACTAAGCTCTGACCTCTATCGCCAATTTTAGTCTTGTTATTAAAGCTTCATACTCGGCAGCATTATTTATTGCACTGTAATTTATCTGAACTACATATCTAATTATGATCTTTTTTTGGCCTATTAATACAGTGTCAACTCTGAACCCTTGAGCTCCAGATGTTCTATCTATGTACAATTTTCATTCCAGATAAGTTGGAGTTGTTATATCTTCAATTGTCATCTTTTGGATGAAGTCTAACAAGGCTTGGGCTTTTATTAATTACTGAGACTCATTGGAGATATTAAATTCCCTTAATTAGACTGACTATTGTACCAAGTGTCCAAAAGTCTCTAGCCTTTATAATATTTTCCTCAATGGGAAATTTGCCCGGACAATGATAGCGTGAGCTTGGAAATACTATATGAGTTTTTAAGATGTATGAACTACTATCATGGCAAGCTTTCAAGCTTCGGATATTAAATTTCTACACCTTTGAGGACCTTGCTGACATAGTAGACTGGATTTTACTAATTTAGATCTTCTCGTGCAAGTACTAATGCGATAGACTCATGTCCAACAGATAGATACATATATAGTGCTTCTTCAGGAATTAGCCTACTGAGTAATGTGGAGAAGATGGAAACCGTTTTATTTCTTCAAAGGCTTCTTGACACTCTGTATTCCATTCAAACTTCTTTATGTTCTTCAATGCCCGGAATAATGGGGGATATCTCTTCGCTAAGCATGATATGAAACGTATGAGTGCTGTTATTCTACCATTTATCTTTTAAAGTTCATTCAGTGTAGTTGGAGCTTTCATGTTCATAATGGCTTCTATCTTTTCCAGGTTTGCCTCTTTTCCTCCATGAGAAATTATAAAACCCAAAAAATTTCCAATCTTAATACCAAACACGCATTCGTTCGGGTTAAGCTTGATTCAGTGTTGATTAGAAATCTTTAGAATATGATCAAGGTCTTCTGAGTGATTTTCTACATTCTGACTCTTAACAACGATATCTTCTACATAAACTTCAATGTTCTTCCTATATGATAAAATTCATCAATCTCTAGTAGGTTGCTCCGGCATTCTTCAAACTAAAAGGTATGACTTTATAGCTGTATAACCTTTCATTAATGATGAAAGATTTTTTTTTTGATCTTTTTTTTATTGGGATATAATGATATCCTTGTGCAGTGTCAACGAAATTGTAGAGGTTATGACAAGCTGTTAAGTCTACTAACTGATCAATTATAGATAAAAGGATAACTATCCTTGGGACAAGCTTTGTTTAGATTAATATAGTCTACACATATTTTGTACTTCCCATTTAGCTTCTTGATAAGTACTACATTGGCAAACTATTCAGAATGAGTAACCTCTTAAATAAACCTGGCATCAAATAGCTTTTTAGTTTCTTCAGCAATTATTTTTTATCTCTCATATGCAAATTTCCTCTTCTTTTGCATAACTAGTTTAATATTCAGATCGATGTTCAAGCTATATGAAGCTATCTGAGGATCTACCCCAACAATCTCGAAAGCTTTAGAGGAAAAGATATTCGAATATATATTGAGGACTTCATGGATGTTCTACTTAGTCTCATTGCTCAACTCACCACCAATCTTCACTTTTTCCCCACTATTCAACTCAACTACTTGAAGTTGATTTATAGGTTCCGGCTTAGCCCCTTATTTCTCCACTTCAAGTGAATCCAATAAAAAGGCTTCCATCTCACCTTTTGTAGCCAGTTAATAACATTATTTGGCTATAGTTTGATCAACCTAGATAGTAATAACTTGGTCTCATATGGGTATCTTCATTGTCAGATATCTGATACTCATTGCAGCTGTTATTTCATATAAATTTGGCCTCCCAATTATCCTATTGTAGGTCAAAGGAAGGTCAACTATGTTGAAAATAGCTTTAACAACTTTTAAGTCTTCTGTTTCCCGATTGCTGAGTTTTGTGATCAATTCCACCATTCCCATTGGTTGTGTAGTTCCTCCACAGAAATTGGTGATGGGGTTTTGCACGACCTTCAAATCCATTATCGATCCTCTCATCACTCAGTAAGTACTCCAGGATAATGTGTTGACAGTACTTCTATCGTCAACCAATGTCCTTATGACTCAGTAATTATTAATATAGGCTCTGATGACTAATGCATCATTGTGGGGGTTCCGGACATGCTTTATATGTTCTTAGCTGAATATAATTACTTTGTCAGATTTTAATATGGAACATACTTCTCTCCAAGTCCTTTTGGCCTTTTCCCACATGGTGATTCTCCTCCAATAATCATGTTAATTACTCCGATTACTTCATTCCGAGCTTTTTCAGATCCAGTTTATTTTTGTTCTGATTATTTAAGTCTCGGTCTCTTTTAATGGCTGTGAATCTTTCTAACTTTCTGTTATAAATGAGTTATTTGATTAATTTTTTGAGATCTCGATAGACATTTGTGTCATGTTCATATTATCGATGGTATTGATAGTAGGCTCTTCTATCCCGTGCTTAGGCACTTGACAGACTTATCCTTCTGGTCGGAGGTATGCCAACACCATTTTGTTTGATCCAGATCAAGATTTTTGATCTTGGAGCATTTAGTGGCATATATTTCTCAATTTCTCTTTTAAATCCATCTACTGGGTTTCTGAATATGCTTCATGAAGTCTAAAGTTTCCTTGAATCTAGTCTTTCTTCTCTTTTATAAGGAGCTTTCTCATCTTTTCAATGCAACTTCTTGTCTTTGTCCAGATCCATCAATTTGGTTACTATAGCCATTACTTCAGAGAAGGTTCGTTGTTTTTTAGTCATGACTTTATCTTTCAACTTTCCCATTCGAGTATTAGTTTTCAGTGCTTCTATAGTTGCCTCGTCATTTAAACTCTCTATTTGCATAGCCACTTTGTTAAATCGATCCAAGTAACTCCTTAAAGACTCCGGAACTTCCTATTTGCATAGTTGTAAGTCATTGATGCTCTTGGTGGGAGGGATATTTGTGATGAAGTGGGTATGAAATTGCTCAACCAACTCTTTGAAAGATGAGATTGAGTTTCTGGGCAATCGATGAAACCATTTTTGAGCTATCTTAGTAAGTGTGCTCAGAAAGACTCGACACAATATAACATCATTGTATTTTAGTGTGACACCAGTTAAGGATGTCAAACATACATTGTATGCATATGATTAATACATAACATCTCCATCAATGTCTAACTTTAGTTCATATGTCAATATATACATTACCCTTATATATATAAGTGATACATATTACACATAAAAAGAGCTTACAACATCAAGTAGATCACATCTTTCCTCATGATAGACACATATAATACACTAGCCTTAATACAACATAACAAAATTTATTAAATACGTCATGCTTAAAAACCTGAAGTCGACCCCCTGCTGACCCACCTGGCACAATGCTAGTGCAGCTGATGCAAATGTTTCTTCAAGATAGATTACAATTCTTCTAATCCTAAAAAATATTGCAGAGGAGTGAGCCTGCAACTCAATAAATGAATAACATAATATCCTATGAAACATAACACATCAAGCATATAATATTGTCAATCACTAGTCCATTTGATAATTAACTATAAACTTTTAGCTGGCACATAATTGTGATAGCATAATATTTTCTTTTGGACAACAATGTACTTGTGAATTACATATATTTCAATACCTTTTTTTTAATAAATAAATCATGGATCCCCATACTCACACAGCCCTGTCATAATTTTTTTTATCATCTGTATTTTTTTCTTTTTCTTCTTTTTTTAGCCGTTTCACGGCATATAAAGGGGATTCCATATTTCACACAGCCCTGCCTCATTCACAAGTAGCATTGTGTCCTCATATTCATCCAATCATATTTCTTATATTTACATATATATCAAGAGTTCACCACACTGTCACAGTATTTAATTTAACTCATCATCAACCATATACATCATATATTACTCCATCAAGCAAATTAATATCTCCTCCATAATATATAAGAAAAGAATAATATACCAAATATATACCGAAATACACCATATTTCAACATGGCAGAATTGATAGTGCAAATTCAAAAATACACCAAAAATTTCACATTATGAATATCAAAGCCTTATTCTCCATATCAATATTATTATGAGTCTAGATTAATTTTCAACTAATTTCACATCAATTGGATATGTATAGAAGGAGAAACATCAAAAACATTCCACCATGGTCAAGCTGTCAACAAAATTAAGCAACATAAAGTATGATCCAAATTGGCCATCAAGAAAAAAAAATTAAGCTTCCTCTATTTCTATCAATTTTGTAACTAACATCTCAAAGTTTTCAAAAGAACAAATGGAATCCCATTTGGAGTTATAAAACTCCAGATACAGTCAAACAAGTCTGCTATTCTTCACTGAATAGGGCATCTGAATTCAGCAAACCTCATTCACATGTGCAATCTCATCTCAACAACAATCAACCATCAACATAATGATCAAATATCACAATGATCAAAATTTAGCATCTACCAATTAGAACACACATATTTCTCTTATCCTATCAACTTAACAAATAAATTTATAATTATTTATTTATTTGTGTTATATCACATAGAACATTAAGTTATTCACTTACCTTTATTTCTTCCTTCCATTTGCTTGCATTTACTTGTGTGACAACCTCATTTCCATTTGTTTTAGCTGAAATAGATCATAATTAACTTTTTTTTAAACACCCAAAAAGAATGGAACCTCATCTAGCATGATAACATCACTAAACTACCTAAACATATGAAGCTGCCAACTATAACAGATTTAATAGGGTGAATTTAAAAATTCCCCAAAACTTCTATGCAATGAATATCAAAATGAAACTTTCCAAATCACTAAATCTATGTGTCTAAAGTAATTTAAAATTGATTTTATTTCAATTGGAGGTGTGTAGATGAAGAACTCTAAGAAATAATCCACCTTACTCAAACCAGCAATGGAAACTAAGCAATAAAATGTTTTCTTTTATTACATTAACATAGAGACTGCATCAAAGCAATATCTAAGAGACAAAGTTTTAGATAACTCTTCAAAGTTTTCCCAGAATCAAACCAAACTTAATTTGAAGCTCCACAACTCAAGATATGATCAAAATACCAAAACTGAAAAACCAGAATTTAAAACCCGAAATCTGCTACTTGCTAACCCTAATTTAAATCAACTTAAACACTTAAAATTACTTACCAATCAATCAATAAAGCCTTTAGGAATGAAGATTTCAGCCTGAAAAGAGTCTTGGACCTTTAAATTTTGCTTGGACATCAGCTCCACTTTAAGAATGGGTAGCTCTTCCTAATTCTCTTTCCCCTTTTCTTTTTCTTCTCTAAGCATTATGTTTATTTGTTTATTTTATTCCTAAACTTATAGATATACAGCCATTAATTTTTTTTCCTTTAAAGACAAATAAAAGAGGTTTCTTGACTTTATTTAGGATAATTGAAAGGTAAAATATCCTTTTTGGCCCTTAATGAAAAGATGATATTATATATTAACCCGTGAACTTCCAATTGTTCATTCTAGGACATTTATTTATTTCAATTGAGTCCAAATCATCCTAAATTTTTTAATTCTCACTCTTCACTTCAATTTTATTCCTAATCCCTTTTTTTCTCAAAATTTCACTTATTTTGAGAGTCATTAAAATCCAAAATTTGTCGCTCCTTGACTGAGTGCAAATCATGGCTAGACCTGGTACACTAGTCTAACTATATATACTAGCTTATACTTAAATTCAATCAATATGCATAATGAATGTAAATGTATCTATAGTTAGGGTATGGATGTTACATTTAGAGCATTATCTTTGTTCTGAATGACAATATATGACTAATAGGGTCTTCGGTGCCATCATACTACTCCAATTAAGTAACTTAAATTTGTTTAATATCTTAGTCCTGACAATTCGATTGATAAACGGCATGGTTCCATCCAAGATACATTCATCTTCCTAATTTAGACCCACTCAAGCTTTGTGCATGGCTTCTTTTACTCGGTAAGAGATTTCAGAATCATCTAAAGCAGGAATGTCGGTGCTGGACTCGGTCACTCTATCTTTATTCTTGTCATATCCGAGATTTTCATCCTTAACATTCTCGATTGCTCCAATAGGTTGTATTATTAACTGTAGTTGTTCCTCTTATTAGAATGTCATTCTGGGCTAGAGCTTAGAGCTGCTGCCCATTAATTTTATTTGAGCTCTGATAGTATTAATCAAAGTCGGCCTCTATGTATGGTGGGGGTAGGTTGGGTGTTTGAGTAATGGTGTTTAGGTTAGGTTTCCCAATAATAGCGATTTTTAGTAAGCTTAGGAAGGGTACATATAGTACGGGTCTGTTTGTGTATTGTAATGGTGCATAATAGGGGAAAGTCGTTCCTGTTGATGGATTCGACCAATTCTGAGTATTACTCAGAGGTGTGAAGAGTTCTGAGGAAGGAAGTTGAGATGAAGATCCAGCTTGTTATGCTAGTGTGTTTGGGTTGATGGACTGAGTGCTTGCATTCAATCCTTGAGTCATGAGGTGGACTAGATGCCATGGATGTTCTTAGAATACTTCAAATTAAAAGATGAGGATTTTGATTCGAATGAGCTTTGCACAGACGGCGCCACTTGATAACTCTGAAATCAATCTTTGCTGTGGAACCTGTATCAACGAGAAGAGCTGGGTGAATGGGTGGGGTGTTCCCCACAAACACTTCGATGCTTATTTGTATGAGGAAAATAAAGAATGCAGCGAATAATGTAGAAGATCTAGTGTATGAATAAAGAATGAATAAATCTAAGAAACATGAGGAGTATATATAGAGATATAAACCTGATTGAAGTTAGACTATTGTCCTTATCCTTGTAGGATTAATTCTCCTGTTCTAAGAAAGAAATATATTTCCTATATAGAATAATATTATTATTAGGAAATAATAGTTTACCTTCCTATTTAAGGATTCTTCTCTTTGGGGTATCAATAACTTCAACCAAAAAATTTTTTTTTTTCAAAAATTTAAATTAAATAAAAAATACATTATTTTCCTTTTATTAAATCCATAGTATTACACAATATTTAATTAACTTCTTATTTTCAATTTTAAAAAAATTTGTTCAACTTTTTTACACTATTATAATATTAAAAATTAATAAAAAAATTAATTTCTAATTCAATTAAATTATGATTATAATTTCAGCAAAAAACATAAAAATACATATTTATTCTCAATATTTAATTAAATTTATAATGTTATATCATACTTAATTTTATTTTTTCTTTTTTAAATAATAATTTATTTTATACTATTCATAGTGTAGAAAATAATAGCAACGTGAAATTATTCTTTAATCAAATTAAAAAATTACAATTTCAATAAATTAATGAGTAGTTGCAGCAGTATAAATAGAGACCGGCTAACAAAACAGTAAATTTATTACTTAAAATTTTTAACCAAACATCAAATTATATAGATATTTTCATTTTATTTTAAAAACATTTGTAAATTTAATGTTAATTAAATTGAGTCTACATTTATAAATTTTTAATATATATATATTTTAAATTTGATGTATTATTGATATTTTAATTCTTAACTAATAGTATAATTTAAGAATATTCTGAAACTTTTTTTTATAAAGGAGAAAATAATTTGAAAAAATTAAAATGAGAGTTTTTAATTACTTTAAAAAAGGAGGAATTAAATAATAATTATCTTCTAATCTCAATGTCAGGGTAATTGTGAATTGTAATCATTCCATTTTATTATGTCCCAATTTAGTGGACCATAATAAAAAGCATGCATGTCTTTGTCTTCTTTTAATTTCCATGAAGAAGCCATGTTCGTTGGATGGAGATTAATTAAATTTGATGTCGACTCATATAGAAGTTTTTGTACACGTTTAGCGATTCAATTTCTGGGCAAATCAGTTCAAATTGGATCAGTAATTGCATATTAATATTTTTTTTTTTAGATAATATGAAAAGTAGGCCTAATCAACACCTCTTATTTCTTTTATGGTTGGCGCTTTTTTTTTTTTTCCAGTTTTATCAAGATTTTGGGATATTTTTGAAAGAATGTCCCAAATTTTGGTGATTTCCGTGCTTTTTCTTTTTGGGTGAGGATTTTTGCACTCTAACTATTTATAAATACACTCCTCATTTGACTTTTTAATAATTTGAATGACATAATTATCCTTATTTTTGAATAATTTTTTATTAGCTATTGCAACATTTAAATGTTTTATATTTAATTATCTTAATACATTATTTAATGATTTTTTTAAATATTTACTTAAATTTTTATATTAAAAAAAGATAAAATAAAAATAAAAATAAAAAAATTAATATATATTTGCAAGTTATTAATTAAAAAATGTAGATTTTTTGTTAAAATTTTAAGCATGATGGATTTCATTACTTAGTTATAAATTTTTATTAATTTTGGTACTTTTAGTTATTTGGATATAAATTCTAAGATTTA
>CATIWK010171253.1:0-11453 GCA_949634005.1 Mallotus japonicus
CACACATCTTCTTATACTCTACATCAAGACATCATTCCATCATACACTCATTCTACATCCCTTACTCTACTCTATTTGCTTTATTATATTTTCCTCTAAACGATACTGACTTAATCTTCGGAGTGTCTATGGGGGAAACCCTGGCAAAGATACGATTCGGAGTTATCAATATCTTTCAGAAAACCTTTGTAAACAGCCCCAAATCCTCCCTCTCCAAGCTTCTGTTTCTTATCGAAGTTATTGGTTGCACAAGCCAAAACATCATGTGAAATATCCTTGGCGCCAGTTAGTAACTCTTTAAATTCATTGAACTCCTGCCACTGTGTGATGTATGAATCAGTTTCTGATATTTTTCTATTCAAAAGATTAGATGAGTCTTGTTCATCTTGTTCTGTACTCTACGTCTTATATCTGCAAAACCAAATCCAGCACAAACTTGCAGTGACCGGTATCAGAACTGAACCACCAACTAGCAAGCCCAGGGCCCATCTTGCCATTTGTTGGCCTACTTTGTTTTCATCTTTTTCAGGAGGTACAGGGCCTGGCATGACTGGAAATGGAGGAGAGGGTAATTTTTTTGGGTTTGAAGAGTTGAATTAAAAGACCATGAATGGATCGTATGGAACTCAGAAAAAGATCCTGTTGCGGCTGAGGAGCCGAAAATAACCCATTCGGATAAATAATTCCTGAGATCAACTTCATAGCAGAGTTCCTGTGGGAATATGGTACTTTCAGGAAGTCCAGTGAAGTAAACACACAGATTTTTAGAACTAGAATCATAACTAATTCCAGCATTAAACTACCTGCCATCCACAGTACTATACCAAAGCACACTTCTTGAAGAGTCTAAGGAGTTGATATCAATATCCACATGCTGTTGAGCGAAGTCATCCCATGGGCTTCCATAAGTATCAAACTCCACAGCAACAAATGGATTTTCTTTAGAGTGTAATGTCAGGTTTCCACTTGCAAGTCCTAGACCGCTGCCTTGTTGTATTTCAGGCATTTTGTAGTTCTGTGAACCAAGGAAGAACACGAACCCATCTGCATAATCAGAATTGTTCTCTTTATTGATGGAGAAGGTGAAATTGGTGGTGAAGTCTGCAAGAGCTCCTGAAGGGCCGTCCCAAAGATGCATTTGCTGAACGCATGTGGCATGACCAGTCTGATAAAGTATGAAATGGATGACAGATGGATGACAGATTCAGAAATGGATGCATTCCCTTCGCACTTTATATCCTGAGTACCCGGATGAAAGCTTGTGAAGTTGAATGATATTGATGTGGCATGACAGATTAGTATGAAAAAGATGATGAAAATTAATATAATTGAAGAATAAGAAGAAGTGTACTTTGAGATGATGATCGAAGTCATAGCATGAGACATTGGAGTTGAGCTACACAAAGTTCTGATCATCATTAACAAGGAGCATGCATATAATATATTATTATGGTTGATTAGTGATCCACTATAATATTGTATTAAAATTAACAGAACCCATGCAAAATTACAAGATTGCTTTTGGTATTGCGTATGGATAATTTTGTAATTTCACGCAAACCGCAACGTTCTATTTGCCTACCACATATATCATTATCCTAAAATTAATTGTTGTTAACACTATGTAATACGCCAAGGAAGTCAATAGAATTCTGGTAGATAATTAGAAATGCAAATACAAGACTTGTTCATCATCACAGAATAAATCAAGAGTAGAAATATGATAAGACTAACAAGTTCAAAATTCAAATAAGGAGTTTGAATTCTTTTAAATAAAATTTGAATTGAAATACTATATATATATATATATATATATATTGAAATAATTTTGTCCTTTCTATAGGTACACTTGACTCGATCCTTATAATTACTGAATATGGAAAGCATTTATATTAAAAAAAATTAAAAAAACGTACTTAATTAAAGAATTTAAGAATGTGTTTAGTATAAATGAATTCCATAAAAAAAAATGGTGTGTGTTTAATTTAATGAACGTATTGCAGAATTCATTTGTAATTCCAAGTTTTTAAATTTGTAAAATAGATTATAATCAGATCAAATTCTAATGAAATTGTAGTAATTTGCAAATAAATTTTACAACTTTCAAGTCTATATTTCTAAAAACTAAAATATCCCTCATTATTTTTTTTCTATCAAAAATAGCTTTCTATTTTTTATCGTTCTCATTTCTTAAAAAAAAAAAAATCCTCTCTCTTTGCAACAACCACCTTTGCTCTTCATTTTTGTCGTTCTCCGCTAAACCCTGGTCACTCCTAGACGCCATTACTGTTTCAGTATGAATTCTTTCTCAAGACCATATGTGTACTCAAACCCAACCTTCTTTTTTCAAACATGTTCCAATTTTATTGCTGGAAAACTCCACTACATGTGCCCCTCGAATTTCCGAATTTTTCATTCATTGATGTGGCTGCGCGATTGTAATTTATATTCCAATTGTCACCCAAAAAATTTGGGGTTGATGAGAACTTGTTGAATTTTGATAATAAAAAACACATAACAATAACAGATGGCCTCAAGAGTGGTGTCAACTCTCACTACCTTCACAGTGCTCAAAATTTATAAATTGCAACATTAAAATTTTAAAATATAATTAGAATATCAATTTAAATTTTAAATAATAACACTTTCAATGATATAATATGAAACTAAAAGTAGGCTCTGGATACTTGTGGTTAAGATAAAAAAAGGTAAAAAATACAATCTATAGTGTATAAAAAGGTAAAAAGGCATAAATTTAACTAAAAACTCATTTATTTTGAAAAATATAGTGTAAAATAGATAAATCTTCACATACACACATCAAAACTGGTAAAAAAATAATAATAATAATAAGTGAAACGATAGACATGTACTGGAAATGCATTATATATGATTGGTTTGGTTGTCTATATGAATTTATGTTTCTTCACCTTTGAAATTGAAAAATGGAGTTATGATTTTATTAAATTATCATTTTCTTTCAAATGGGGAAAAGGGGTTTTCCATTTCCTGTTATTACACTGTAAGATAGCCATAATCATCCAATAGAATGACTTAAGCAGCCAAGCTTCATAAATACAACATTATAAATTAATAATTTTAAAAAATAAATCTAATATTCTATAAATAATGCTGTAGTATTTTTACTTATTTGTTTTAACCAAACTATTATTATTATTATTATTTATGCTAGATATACATGTGAATTGAAAAAAAAAACTCCAAAATTATTAACATCAATTGGTTTAAATGACAAGAAGTTTAGATTAAGGTCACAGGTTTGAATCTCACATATGGAGAAAACACGCACTAAGAGAATATTACTACTCCCTTGTAGGTCTATCCGGCTAGAACTCTGAAATACTCTAAATTATAAAATTAGAAAGAATTTAATAAAATTCTCTACTCCCTTGTATTATATAGGCTTAGCATTTTTTAAAACTTTATAATTAGAACTTATATATTTTTTAGAAAATCATTATCAATTTTATATATTAATCCAAATAATTTTTTTATTAGTTAACCGTTAAAATTAATTTTTTTTTAAACTTATAGGACTTAATTGTAAAAGTTTTTTAAGATAAGGTTCAATATGATCCAATTTTAGAAGAAAAATTTCCTATTAGGGCAAAAAAAAAAAAACTTGAAGGTCCAATGTTAATTTTAGGGTATAGTTGAGGGTCCAATTTAACCCTTTGGCCTATATATATATATATATATATATACACCAGGAACGCCAAGGATCAAAGGGATCACTGTTCAAAGGTCTGGATGCAAATGATGAATGTAAATCACTGTGCCGGTCTCACACTCTAGTTACAGGCTAGACACAGAGGTTACCGGACCAAATGCAACAAAGCTTTCACAAAGTTTCTGATGTGCAGGATCCTTAATTTCTTAACGCAAGCACAGAGCATACATTCTGTTACTTAGAGTGCAGAAAGATAAGTAAATCTTTAAAGTAAAGAAACTTTAAAACATAAGAAAAAATAGCTTACTGAAAGTATGAACTTTATTTATCCGAGTAAAGGGAGATACAAGAAGTTCTTTATCCAAAAGCTTGGGTTTACAAGAAACTATACTGATGAACTTTATATGTGAGAATAATTTTAACTATTACAAAGAGAGGAAAGATAGCCTTATCAACTCTCTGAAACTATATTTCTAAAAAATTGTGCTCTCCCTCTAATGCAGGAGGAGGCTTCTTTATATAGAGCTTGGGAGAGGGAGCTGTTGAGACACGAGAGTCTTTAGGAGGGACTAACCCATGTGAAAGGGGCCAGCAAATGTTCCTGACGCGTCCGTGATTAGAGGAAAATAATTATCCTCTGTCTTTATTTGAGGAGTGTTTGGACTTTAGTGATAATTCACCCACCAGGTCTTGAAAGTAGAAGCCGGGGCCCCACCCATGTGGTCTGATAGAGTGAAGTGGGATATGAGCAGAAGTAGGAGGGGAATATTTGACATAAAAGTCAAATTTTCCTGAGTGCTGTCCGAGTGTGTCCCAAATATGGTGACCTGGAAAATAGGAAAATAATAAAATACTTTTTTTTAACTGAATGCCCTAACTTTTGCATGGGCCATCCAAAAAGGATTTTCAACCCATCGGGCTAAAGAAAAATATTTACAAAACTTTATAGGATTATAAGCCTGTGGGCTTAATAGGAGAAAAAACTCCAAAACAATCATCTTCATTGTCATTACCCAAATCGATGAAGGGTTCTGATTCTTCAGACATGTTGGAGTTGGCAGAAGAAGTAGTCCTGGACTGGACCAACTATTGCATAATCGTGAAGTATTCTTCTTCTGTTTTAGCAGAGGCAAAGAGAGCACTGGCATGAGACTTTTGGGCAAGGAAATTGGACTGAGGGGGAGAAGGTCCAATAAAGCCATGACATTGCAGCCAGGTTTCTATAGCATTTTTGGAAATTTTGTCTGGAATTTTATAAGAATTCCACCATTTTACTTTAAATTTTCTTTGAAGAACTATAATGCCATTATTAGAGCTATAGTCAAGGAACCATTGGGAGACCCAAGGGACAAAAAACTTAGAACAATAAAGGTAAAGGGAGGGAAACTTTTTCTCAAGAGAGGAGGGTTTATAATGGTTTTCAAAGAGGTTAAAACCATTACGGATGTCAATAGGAAGGATTTCAGGAATGGGGCCATAGTTATTCCACCATCTGGTGAACCATGCTGGGAACTTTGAAACATTAGCATGATCACTAAGGAAAAATAACCATGAATGGGTTCTATAGTGGTTTTGGATTAGGAATGTATTGAACCATGCTTGTTCATAATCCCAATAGGAAAATGAATGGCAAAAGTCAAGCTTGGTTTGGAAGTTGACTTGGAAGGTCTTTGGCTTAAAGAGTTCCTGGTTCCAATCTTTAGGATGGAGGATTTTAAGGATTTTATAGGTAGAATAAGAAAGGTCATGAGAGCCTTTATGGTAGAAGTGTTTGAATTCAGCAGAACCTGTGAATTCCAAAATAGTTTGATAATATTCTTGGGGTTTTGAAAGATCCCAAGGTTTAAAAAACCAGTTTTTTGGAAAGTGATGCTGAAGAGAAAAGAAAGGATCTTTATGATAAAAACCATCTTCAATTGTTAAAATATTTTGAAAATTGGTTTTGGTAAGAAAATCAGAAGTTTTAACTTTTGATTGTGATAAAACAATTTGTGAGCTACTTTGAGTAGACACAACTTTTAAATCACTTTGAGAAAGGTTTTGTGAGGACGAAGATTCTCCTTTCTCAGTTTTGGAAATCAATTGAGAGGCTTTACCTGGGGGCACTGGGAGGCCCAAAATACTTGGTTGCTCAGAAGCTGGAGGCTTCAGAGTTGCTTGAATTGCTTTAAGGAGTTCTGGGGTTCTTGATATGGATTCAACCCATTGTTGGATCTCTAAGGCTTTAGAAGGGTCATCTTTACTCTGTTCTTGGCTGACAATGTCATACCAAGACTTTATAGGTTTTTCAGCAGATAGGGAAACTTTATGAGGGATAACTTTATCTTTGTTAGGAGGAATCTCCTTATCTTTCTTCTTGCGAGGTATCTTTATTTTTTCTGTAAAAATTCTCTTGTCAGAAAATCTGGCAAAGAGTTTTCTTCTCCTTTAATATACTCTATATCAAAATCAAAGATACTCAAAATGGCTTGCCATTTGGCAAAAATCTGTTTTGACGCAATATTTTGAACATCTTTCTATAGAATTTCTTTTTGCAGATTTGCAATCAATTCGAAGTAAAAACTTTTGATTTAACAAATCAGATTGAAATTTTGTAATGCAGAAGACTATAGAAAGAATTTCTTTTTTAATGGTAGAGTAGTTTTTCTGGGTATCATTCCAGTGTCCTGAAGTGTACTGTATGACTACTTCCCGCCCATTTTGAACTTGCTTTAAAATACCACCATATCCTAAATCACTAGCATATGTTTCAACCACCTTAGGGAGGCTAGGGTCAGCTAAGTGAAGACTGGGTATTTTGACTATACAATTCTTGATTTGTTGGACTATTTTGGTATGCTCATCAGTCCAAGGAACATGATTCTTCTTTAACCTATCATGAAGAGGTTTTGCCATACGATTTATGTTTGGACAAAAATCCAGAACATAATTTAAACTTCCTAAGAATCTCTGTAACTGGGTTTTATCAAGAATCCTATCAGGGAATTTATTGGCAAATTCTAAAGATCTCTCAATAGGAACAACAGTTCCTTGACAGATATAATGGCCTAAGAACCTGACACGGGTTTGAAAGAGGGAGATTTTCTTTTCAGAAAGAACAAGACCAGAAGCATTAACAACATAGAAAAAGGTCTTTAAATGCTTGAAATGTTGCTCAATCGAATTTGAGAATATAAGGACATCATCAATATAAACAATACAGAATTCGAAATATGGATTGAAGATGTCGTTCATGATTCTTTGAAATTCAGAGGGTGCATTTTTCAAACCGAAAGGCATTACTTTCCACTCATACTGTCCAAAAGGGACTGTAAAAGTAGTTTTGTAATGATGCTTTTTGTCAATATGTAGTTGCCAAAATCCTGATTTCATATCAAATTTTGAGAAAACAAATGCAGAATGAAGCTTTTGAAGAAGATCTTTTTTGTTAGGAATAGGATACCTTATCCATTTAAGAGCTGTGTTCAAAGGTTTGTAATTAATTACAAGCCTAGGAGTACCTCTTTCTATTTCAGAAGATTTTTTGACATAGAAAGCAGCACAACTCCATGGAGATCGGGATTTAGAGATTAATTCTTTGGATTCAAGATCCTGGATTTCTTTCCTACAGTGCTGTTCTAATTCAGTATTCATCTGAATTGGTCTAGCTTTAGTAGGAATATTTCTCTCATCAAATCCTGATTCATAAGGTAGATCAACTATATGTTCTTTTCTTTTCCAAAAAGCATTTGGTAAAGCAGAACATACTTCTTTAATAAGTAGTTCTAGAAAATCAGAAATATTTTTCTTTTCCAAATCTTTTTACAATTGTTGTTCTATTTTCTGAAAATGAACATTAAACTTTAAATCAAATAAATTGGATTCTTTTCCTTTAATCAAAAAATTGATTTGATTGGTATAAATAGAATGAGCTTTAACAAAATTAAGCTGACGAGTTTTTGGCTTTTCTAGAAAAGGAAAGGAAATGTGCACTTTGTTGTCCTGAAAATCAATTGAATTATGAGTAACCCTATAGGGAGTTATCAAATTAATGAATGGTGTCCCTAGGATTACAGTATAATTCAAATCAGAAACCAGAAGGAAAGAAGTTTTCAATAAAAATCCATTATTTAAAATACTGGCATCTGCTTTTCCAGTAATATGCATTTTTTAACTATTAGCAGATGAAAGCGTTTCACGGGTTTTATCATGAAATCGTTGGGGTATAAAAGTAGACTTTATGCAACTTAAATCTGCTCCTGTATCAAATAGAGCAACAGTATCAAGTTGGAAATCTTTATCAAAGACAATGGAAACTTTAACAATATATTTCCTAGAGGTGATCTGACTAAGAGCACAAAGGAAATCATAAGGAACTTTATCTATATTGGCTAAAGACTGGGGATCAGGAAGACTTTTGGTTTCATCACTATCGCTAGTTTCATCAGCTAGTTTAGTGATAAGAAATTGGATTAAATCAGAATCTTTTTGCTGTTTTTCTTTGAGCTGTTTGATTTCTGATTTAATGGACTTTATTTCAAACTGGAGGACCTGAATGTTTACCACAGGTTTCTTACCAAGTTTCTTTCTATTAAGAATAGTGGTAAGGTCATACATGTTGGGAGCAGAGGAGGGTAACTCAGCCTTCTGAGGTTCTGGTTCCTTTTCTAAGGATTGCTTTAGCTGTTCTAGATATTTTTTCTGAGCATCAGGATCACTAATGTGCTGAATAGCATCTAGAATAAGGATTTGTTCTTTAGTAAGCATATTTAATTGCTTACTGTCAGAATTGAAATCTGATTCAGAATCAGAGGAAGAAGAAGCTGCTAGTTCATCTATTTGGGGATATCCTTCTTCCGGAGAAGTAGATTCAGACTCAGAGGTTACTGTTAGCAGTGCTGAGAGTTTGGCTAAGGTTTCTTCTTCTAAGTCTAATTCTTGAAGTTTTTTGGAGACTTTACAGTATTTGGAGATATGACCTTTTTTGCCACACTTGTAGCAAGTAACATCTTTCAAATCCTTTTTCTTGGATTTGAAGGGTTTATCTCTTTTTGAGGAGGATTTTCTATAGGGTTTTTTGTAATAGGATTCTTCAGAAGTTCTTTTCTTATGAAATTTCTTGGATTTAGAAAATTTCTTAGAAGAGGATTTCTTACTACAATCAACATTACAGGTTTGGTCTTTACTGTAACTATAATCAAACTGTTTACAGAAAGATCCGAGCTCTTTCTTGGACTCTCTTAACTCCTTCTTTAAATATTTTTGGAGTTTCAAGTCCTGGCAAATCTTTAATCCTTCTTTTTGGGTAGTATTGATCAATTCACCGTAAGTAAGTTGATCATAGGGAATGATATGGGAACCAAAAGCTTGTCTAATGGTATTACGGACTCGTTCTCCTAGAAGGGTTGGAAGTCCTGCAAGGAATTTCTCTTTCCAGAAAGGCTGGTTAGAGTCTTCCCTAAGCATTACCCTAGTAAGGAAAGTGGATCTATACCATTGGAAATCACTGAGCTTTCTACACCTGAGGTTAGATAAAAGGTCAGCATTCCGATCTTTAAGATGGGAGGAATCACCTATGAAGTGTAATGCTATAATTAATATAAGGGTTGACACAACATCTTGAATGGTGTTTCCTAAGGAATCTAGGATAGGTAGACCTTCTTCATCCTTTTAGATGGCGTAAAGGATGTCTATTTGCTGTTGGACTATGAGATGATAATCCCACCATCCTTTGAGTTGGCCAGAAAGTCCTGCTATAATGAGTTCAGCTACAGACCTATCAGAGGTTCCTGTTTGGGTTTTATAGGCATTAGACGCCATGGTCATTTGCTGAAGGGAATTTAGAATTTGATATTCTGTCATCGCATCTATGTTCCATTCGTAAACAGAACTAGAACTAAACTTAGGCTGACTTAAGATGCTTGGGTGATTACCTATATCAAGATCTGGATATTGGACTTTAGTGTATCCTGATCTGAAAGGCTGGTTATTTTGCCAATGAAGTTTAGCAATTCTAGGAGATTGTTCTTGCAATGCATCTTTTTCAAATTGGGATTCAGTGTCTCTATCAAGAACACTAACATTCTGATTGACAGACTATGTAGTATTATGTGCTATAAGATTAGAAGGAGAGGGAGAGGATGGCCCTATTTTACTAAGTTGTTCTCTAACAGCTTCTAAGAATTCAGATTTTGAATGTCTGATTTCTTGTTGAGCACTACTAGAGACTTGGTATGGCTTAAACATGGGGTTTTTAAGCCTTTTATCAGTAATTCCTGAAGGCACAGGGGCTATAGGATTAGAAGGTTGACCTTTTATTCTGGATAGCTGTTTACCAATACTGTGGAGATGGGCATTGGTAAAGTTGTTCTGGACCACTATATTCTTAAGGTTTTGGTCGTCACTATCCTGGGGTTTTTTATAGGGACAGGCTTCTATGGTCTTATCTCCTATAGGTAGTTTAAGCAACCTAAGAGGAGGATGTTCAGACTCTATATTTTGACCATTTGCTGTTTCCCAAACTGTTACTTTCTTCCTGGTAGTAACATGATTCAAATCTTTAAAAGGATAAGAAATATTATTTTCTGATGCATGAATTTCAAACCAATCAAAAAATAATATATTAACTTTATTTTCTTGCACAAAATTATAAAACAGATTTTGAATATGTTGTCTCGTATTTAGAAAATGCTTAAAAAACCAGGTTCTTTTTTCTAAATTATGAGATGCATAAAAATCCTGATGCAAGAGAGCTTTATTAGGAGTAAAAACTTTATCAATAGTATATAGTTCATGAGGAGCTATGTTTTCTGTGATAGCAGATGCAGTGGGAGAAGCAGGAGGTGAAGGAGACTTTATTTCTTGTTGAGGCTCAGTATAGATTGGTCGAGCTATATTGGTACTGTGGTCTATATTACTGAGAGATGTGTTGGGTAAGTCAGATGTGGAGAATCTGGCTGGGATATAAGGAGGGATCATAACTGGGGGTATATGTTGGTGTAGGTCTGCTTGATCTGGATAGGGAAGGATAATGGGCTTTCGAGTATTCTGATAGTATTGTTGTTTACATGGGAGATTAATGACAGAAGGTATTTATGAGATTCTTCCCAGATCTAAAGATTCTGATGATGATGTATCAGAAAATCTAGCACTGGAAGAAGCTCTATCAAAGCTGATCTTTACTCTTCCATCTTGAAATTGGGTAATATGCCTTATTTGTGTATTTAGGGCTTGCTTTTCAGCAGATGTTGGCTTTGGTTCAGTGGCGCTTTCCAAGATCCAGTCCTGGGGAAGTGTTATCTGGTTCCATTGAATGGGTTTAGGGATAACCACGTTTGCTTTAGTCATATCAGTTTGGAGAAGAAGGGTTTCTCCTTTTTTGCTATGAAATCGGCTTTTGGTATTAAAAGCAGACTTCATGGCTTTATAATGAACTTTAAAAATCAATGCAATAGGAATAAATCCATCCTCCATTTTATAATTATGGGTCTGGATCTGTAAAACCAAAGACTTTAAAAGATTTTCATCGTTTAAAGAAACTGTAAAGTTTGGATAACAGTCAAATGATATAGGTCCTTTACAAAGACTAGACTCTATGGTTCCTAAGAGGGAATTCTCAAAGTCTCTAAATCTTTTTTCTCTAAATCTTTTGTCTCTAAGAGCAGCAAGGATAGAAGTGTTCAATCCTTCTCTGTTTAGAGGCTTTATACCAACCTGGACAAGTCCTATATGGATGTAACAAAAACCGTTAGCTTTATGTTTATCTAGAGAGATAAAGGAAAGA
>CATIWK010171285.1:0-10062 GCA_949634005.1 Mallotus japonicus
CGTGGCAAAGTGATACACTCTCCGGCTGCCATGTAATCACGTTGTCCCCACAATTCGAATCGGTGATTCGAATTGCAAAAAATTAGAAGTTGGTGTATTTATTTGCCAAAATTAAAAAGATGTGATTAAATCGCAAAAAACACTAAAGGTCATGATTTAATTTGCAATTAACCCTTTTATTAATGACTGTCATTTTTTTTCTTATTTGACAGAGATAGATGTGTGTTTTTTTCGCTGAATCTATCAAGAAGATGGATACATATAAATAAGCGTTTGGTCAAATCTCTCTCCCCTTCACACCCACCAAAAAATTATTTTGTAAAATAGTAGAAAGAAAATAATACATATAAAACGATATTGCATTTGCATAATTATTTATATTTTTACCTTTAATGAGTTGAAAGAAAATTAAAAATATAATAAAATATTACAATATTTTCATTTTTGCAGATAAAATGATTAGTTTTATTATCATTACTCTTTGCATTTTTTGTATTTTTTAGTGAAATAATTTTTACTTTGATACTAAATTAGAGAGGAGAAGAAATGTACAGGACACATGAGTGAAGGTTGCTTTTGGAAGATTTACTTTTCGATTGTTGTTTTTTGTTGCTTATGTTTTCAGTGTTGTTGTTTTTTTTAATGTTGTTGCTTTTTGTTACTTCTGTTTTTCAGTGTTGTTGCTTTTTTTTCTAGTGTTGTTGCTTTTTGTCGATTTTTTTTTTTTGGTTTTTTTTTTTTTTTTTGTGTAAATGTTACAAATATGCCATAAAAATTGTAAACATGTTACATATTGATGATCAATAAGTTTAAGATAATTGTTTTTTGAAAAAAAAATTGTTAGACATTTTAATAAACAAATCAAAATAAAAAAATAAAATTCTTATTCTTTAAGAATATAAAAGGGGAAAATTTTGTTTATTAGTATGAATTTTTTTAAAATTGCACCCATAACATAAAAATGAATTGCACCTATAACATAAAAATGAATGGATAATGATTATGTAGCTAGTAACTACATTAATAGTAATGTCTATGGGAAGTGAATTTCACATCTTCCCTTTTTATTTATATGTTATGTATATGGGAGCATATATGTAATTTTAATAAAAAAAAAATTATCTTTTAGTGTTCATGTATGTCACTACTATGACATCTATCATCTATCATCTATTTTGAGCCATGACTTTGCTCCTGATAAGTAGCTGCAGGTTGGACTGGTATATACGGGTGACTATTAATTTCTTTTGCCTTTTGGTATAAAATTTAAACCATTATGTGCTTACCAAACATTGTTTATTGTTTTAAGAAAATTATCTTGAAAATGTTCTCACAACTGATAGTGCACCCCACCTAGAGAGAAAAATGAACTGATCCCTTGTCAAATGACAAGCTCTAATAAAAGTAAAAACCAAATGCTTCAAAAGTAACCAAATAACCTAATTCTGCACGCTCCACGCCAACAAAAAGGTTCAAAATTTTTTTTTGGACGTGATATCATTGGGACGGGAAAGAAGGCAGTTAGCAGTTAGATGTTAGCAGTTAGTATTTGAAAATCATTTTTGTGAACCACCACCAAGGGTGGGTTTCACATACCTAGGGAGGGGAGGGGTATTGAACCCATGACCTCAACCCTTCAAGAGCAAAATGCTCTTGCCACTTGAGCTAGGCCTCAAGTGTACTAACAGCTTCAAAATTGTAGTAAAAACAAAAGGGTTAAGCTCATGACCTTCTCTATGTAACCTATTAAACAACTCAACTACTTTACCCAATTCAAAGTACTCCGCATATCCCTGAATGAGAGTAACAAATGATACAGTGTTTCTCTCATGCATTTCATCGAATAGTTTTCTTGCATCAGATAATGCATCTGATTTAACATACAAATCAAGAAGAATGTTTCCAGCAAACAAGTCTAAGCAATTTCTCTTCTTTAAAATCTGAGAATGAAGAGCCTTCCCTATGACAAAATCACATGTGAGGATACAGAGTCGAAGCATAGCACCATAGGCATAAGGACCAAATAGTGGAGGAGAATTGCATTGAAAATGGATGATTTGAGCTGCTTCCATCGAGAATTCTTGTCACAAAAAGCATACCTAGTTGTTGATTTTGCATGTGAAATGTTGAGAAAAAAAAATGAAGAAAGTAGAAAAAAATGTTGATAAAAAAACATTGAGGAAAAAAAGATGATAATACCCTAAAAATAAGGGAGGAAATGAAAATGGTCCATAATTGAAAGAAAAAAGTTAGGGAATTTAGTTTTGAAAAAGGAAAAGTTGGTTTTTGAAAATATTTTTGGTCAATGTGGTTTTTAATAATATTTTTGGTTTTTAGTCTATTTATGAAAAAATCCCTTAACTTAATGCCCTCTTTTTACATTATATTTCATTTTTTTTTTAATTTTTTCTACTTTAAAAAACTTACCCTTTTCCTACTCTCATTATATTAAATTTAAAATAAATACTATTAAATTTAAATATAATAAAATAAAAATTGAGCCATTATTATTAAAAATAAAAAATAATATTTAGTTGAATGAGTGAAAAATAAAATGTCACTTAACTAAAATAAAATAAAAATAATTATTATATTTTAAAAAAAATTTCAAAATTTTTTTTGTGAGTGAAAAAATTTAATTTAACTAAAACTAAATGAAAAGAATTAAAATTCAACTATTATTACATTTAAATAAAAATAATCAATATTTTATAAGTTTAGTTTGATAAAAATTAATATATTTTTTATTTCTAATAATTTTTAAAAAATAATGAGTAGAGTAAAAAAGAAGAAAAAGAAAATATAATTAAAATAAGGATATTTAAGCCAATCTAATATTTAAAATTTACTACATAAACACTTTAACATGTAAAATTTGGTGAAAATACCAATTAAAAATATTTTTTACCAACTCAGACACATAATTATAAAAGAATAATAAAATAACAAAAATTAAATAGTTTATACATAATTTATCTAAATTTTTCTTAAAATATCATGGTTTAATTCATTAGCATGAGCAGCCTAGATCTAGAAAAATAATCAAAGTCACTCGCAACATTGGCATGGCAGGCATTATTTTTCTTGGTAGGGCTTAGGATTGGAGCTTCTGTAGTAGCTAAATTATTAGATAAAGAAAAGAGAGGAGACATTATTATTACATTTCCTATGAGAAGTTGATAGAGAAACAGTAAATACGACGAGAGAAAGTAGGAGACATAGGTGGCATTTACTTTTCTTCTAAGAAATAAAGAAAACGTGTAGCAACATTCACTTTTTATTTCTTTCTTCTGCATCTCTTGCACTATGTTTGGAAAGAGATTTGTTCAAAAAAAAATATTTGGAAAGAGACAAAATAAGGGAGAAAAAAATAGAGGGGAAAAATAAAGAGAGAAAATAAAAGAGATGAAAGAGCTCATCAAAAAAAAAAAAAAAAGAGATGAAAGAAATAAGAGTTATTTTCATATTTGAAAAAGGTGGTGAAAAATAAGAGAAAAAGGAAAATAAGAGTTATTTTCCTTTAAATATTTTCTCTCCAAAATGGAGAGAAAGTGAAGAGAAAAAAAAATTAAATATAATTTGAATTTAAATTTTAGAAGTAAAAATTTTAAAATAATAATTAATTAATTGTTTATTTTTTTCCTTCCTATTTTACTTCCTCAATCCAAAAAACATGAATGAAAATAAAATAAATTTGTTTTATTTTCATATTTTCTCTATTTTTTTTCTCCCATCCAAACATATGGTTATTGATCATCACTTTGCAACTTTTTTTTTCCTTCTTTCTTTGTGATGGAAGTTGTAATCACTACTGTGGGAGGCACTATCCTCTCTGCTTTGTTTCAAGCCTTGTTTCAAAAGTTGGGCTCCATTGACTTGCTCACGTCTATTGCGATGAAGAAGAAGTTGTGGCTGTAATCACTAAGGGTTCGTTTGTTTGGTAAAAAATAAGGGTGACAATCGAAATGAGATGGATAATTTCGATTCCTAATATTTGGTTAGCTAAAATTCAGCATGGGAATGATAATGTGATTCCCCTATTAATGGGAATTACCACTCCTTTCTATTCTTAAGGAATGAGTTTTGATTCCCTAAGGAATCAAGTCAAATCAAATATAAATTGGTCAAATATTTAAATATTAACATATATTTTTAAAATTTATAATAAAACATATAAATGAATAAAAATATGTATTAAATGTTTGAATAAAAATATTTATTAAAAATAAATAATTTTTATAATAATTTTTAAAAATTATAATAATAATTTCATAAATAAATATTTTTAAAATAATTTATAATACATAATAATAATAATAATAATAATAATAATTTTTAATATATAAAAATAATTATAATGCTAATTTTTTATACATAAAAAATAGTTACAAAAATATTTTTCATAAAAGAAAATTTAGTTGCTAAATGATGTTGATTTTTATTCCCATTCTCATTCATATTCCTTAGAGAACCAAACATTTTTTTTTAAAATTTTCATTTCATTTTTCATTCCGATTTTGATTTCAATTTCAATTTCAAATTTTGGAGTACGAAACAAATCCTCCTAATAGTTGCACCGTAGACAAATAATCTAAGTCACTCGCTACATTGGCTGGCATTAATGGCATGACAGACATTATCTTATCTTTTTTTTTCGAACAACCATAAAACATTTCATTGATCACAGATGATTTACACCAAATGATACAAGTAATTTAAACTTATAAATTACTCATAGAAACACAATTACAAACATGGTAAACCATCTATTGGAGCTTCAAATGATGAGAGCTTCAGGTAATGATGATGAAAGTACATGACTTCCTTTTGGTGAAATCCATATTTGCAGAAGTTTGATGATAAGGATAACACAAGGAATCATATGAAGGAGATACCACCATCAAGCTGAAACAGATCTAAAAACCATTGAAGCAACTGATTCAAACAAACCCGGTAGCTCCAATAATCTGTTCTTCAAGCTCTAGTAGTCCGACAATCCTAACAACTCCAGCAATCTGTGCTGCAAGTGCTAGCAGTCCGTGAGTTTGACATCTGCTGCATAAATGGACTGGAGATGGGGAAGAACATGCTTGAACCATATAAGATCTTAAGCCAAAATATCACAAAACTATCAGCAAAATATTATCAAAATATAACATATAAAGATATATAAGATTTATTTATAAACAAATACTAAAATAGAATTGGTGTTTGAATGGTTTTTTGGAAATGGCCAAAAAACCATTCAAACCCAGGTGATGAAGCTATGAAAAGAAGAAGATGAACAGTAATAAGAAGAGAGAAAATATCAACAGTGAGCCTCCATAAACTTTTATCTTAATTGAATGAGTGGCTATACACAACGCAGGCATTATCTTATCTTAGTAGGGCAATTGCAGGCATTGTTTATCTTGGTAGGGACTCTTAGCCTTGGAGCCTCTGTAATAGCTAAATTATTAGACAAAAAAAAGAGAGGATCGAGACTTTATTACATTTGTTGAGAAGTTGACGAAGAAACAAGCTGTTAGTAAGGCTATGGCAGACATTATTTATGTTGGTAGGGACTCTTAGCCTTGGAGCTTCAACAGTAGCTAAATTATTAGATAAAGAAAAGAGAGGAGACTTTATTGCATTTGTTGACGAAGAAACAGTTAATGGGATAAGAGAAATTGGAAGACGTATAAATAAAGAAAAACACCAATAGCAGCATTCACTTTTGATTTTTTTCTTCTGCATCTCTTACTCATCATCAATTTACAACTCTTTTTTTTTCTGTCATGGAAGCTGTAATCACTACTGTAGGAGGTGGTGTCCTTTTTGCTTCCTATCAGGCCTTAATCACTAATATATATATATATATATATATATATATATGTATATATAAATTCTATCAAATTATTGATTTTAGCTTCAGTTTAGCACTATTAAGAAAAACAATAGGTAAATTTAATTAGAATTATCATCATAATACCTAAAAAAAATGGTCCATATATACAATTTATTTTTCGGCAAACTACTCAGGATTATCTACGTAAAATAATAGCTTTTATAATTAAATCCAAATACGAGCATTGTATTTATAGCTACTACAAAATTAAGCATGAACATGACTGGCCGATAGTAATAGTGTAGGTGGCGGGGTTTAGTCCACGCGCGCAAGTATTTGGCGATCACAACACTGTGTGAGCTCGAGGCCCACTAGGAATACAAAATAGGGTTTTAGGGCCCCATAATGGAGATGGAGTCGCCACCCGGATAAAAATCGGGACACACTTACAGCAACTGGATTCCACGGAAGTACCCAATAGCCGTCATCAAAGATCGGGTTCGAAAACTGGGTATGGGCTTTTTGAATGCCCACCCAACCTTGCTGTTGGCCTCTGTGTGTGTTTTATATTTTATTACCTTTGATTATTAAATTATTTCCTTATTATCATTTCAATTGCAATCATTTCCAATTTTATGTTCAAGTCCGAGTTTGTACATTAATCCTTTTACATGCTTATAACCCGAATATTCAACACAAATAAAACGAATAACAATTTACAACCATACATTCCAAATGAATGGGGAAGGTAGTAATATATGCAGAAAATAAACCAAAAATAAACTGAAAGTAAACTAGTTGGTGAACCTAAAAAAACCTCTCAAGAACTAATTAAGGAGATAAACTCCTAATGATTAAGGAAACTCATCTTAAGATCCCTGCAAAACTCAAAACATTAGTTCTTTCTCACAAAACAACAAACTTGTAAAAGGAAACCTAAGATATTAATTTCACAAACATAAATACTTGTTTAAACATAAATGAATACTTAATTAGACAAAATATCATGATAATCACATATAAAACCAAGATATATGACAAGATAAACATATCAAACATGCCAACTATACAAATAAACATCATAAATAAAAAGTAGAATCATGCAGGATTCTAGTCGGGAGGCATCGCCTCCTAGCCAGGAGGCGATATAAGATCACCACAACACGAAGGGGCGACGCCCCTATGAAGAGGCATCGCCTCTTCAACATACTACATATTTCTTAACTCCTAAGCAACTATGAAACAGACCTAAATAAGCAAAGGTCGATGCAAATACACGGAAATTAATAACCAATAGTCAATGTTTCACATGTTCATGCTTCAATATAACTTCAAATAGACAATAATCAAGGAAATAAGCAATGAAAATCAAGGAATTAAAGCTTTTAAATGAAATGAAAAGCTTAAGACATGAAAACAAAGAGGCTCACTGATTGAAGCACGTTTGATGCTCCTAACTAAGCCCTCAGAGCTTGATTTGTGATTTTGAATCCTTTGAATGCAAGGAAAGTCCTCTTTTGTCTCAAGAAACTCACACTTTAAGCTCCAAAAACTCTTTCTTCCTCCTTTCTTCTTCTTTTCTTTTCTTGCTTCTTTTCTCTCTATTTTTCTCTCTCCAAAAATGTTCTTCTTTTTTTTAGAATGGCTAAAAGTCCTTTCTAAACCCTCTACCCACTCCATTTAAGCCCCCTCACCCTTTTGCTTTTCCATTTCCCAAAAAACTATGACTCACCCCCTCCCCACTCTTTTCCATCATTGCCCACACTTTTCCCCATATTTTCTCTGCCTCAAAAATCTTTCTTTACATCTAAAATCTCCCAAATCCTAGGCAATTGGGTCATAAATGCAACCATTAATGGCATTTAATGCTGCAAATGTGTGTGGCAAAGAGGCACCACCTCTTTGATGAGGCGTCACCTCACCGATGCCCAGGGTGAAGAGGCGACGCCTCTTCGTTGAGGCGATCGCCTCTTCACCTAGGCCTGGTCTAGGCCAAAAGGCTATGGACTTGGGTTTGAGGCTTGTCTTTGGTGTTTGGGCTTGAATTTGGTAGTTTGGGCTTAAGCTAAGTGTTTCGGGCTTTCGAGTCTATTTTAGAGAAGTTTCGAGCTTCCCTTGTATTCAAAATCCGTAATTCTTATCATCGGGCTTTTGTTGCGGACCGATCAAACTGAAGGTGTCTATAGTTTGCCCCCCTTGGTTTTTAAAAAAATTGAATTTTTGAAAATCAAATTTTCAAAAAAGCAACATGCACACGAAAGAAATAAAAGATAAGAATGACATACCTGACCTTCAAGCTTCACTCGGGCAGTCAGCCTCTGGAATTCAAACCTGAGAAGTTGAACTTTAACTTGAAACATGACCATGATCCTCAGGTTTTCCTGGCCTGATCAGCCACTCATTATAATTTACCGTGAATCTTCTGCCTTTCTGACATAATCTTCACTCAGTAAAGAAAAAGATGAAACATAGCCATGATCCTTGGGTTAAGCTAACCCAATCAACCACTCACTATAGTTTGACGTGAACCCCGAGCCTTTCTGACCCAAACTTCACTTAGTAGAAAAAAGATGGAAACGTAACCGTGTTCCTCTGGTTTTCCTGGCCTGATCAGTTACTCTTTATAGTTTGACGTGAGCCCTGAGCTTTTCTAGACCTAAACTTCACTCAGTAGACAAAAGAAGATGCACTTCGGGGATATAACCCGACTAGACATTTCTAAAAAATGAAGATGCATTTCGGGGATACAACCCGACCAGACACCTCTTTCAGCTGTCGCTTCGATTTGAAAATTCTCAACTCTTCAACCATGAACTTCGGGGATACAACCCGACCAGTCAATCATTATTTAATGCTTTGATCAGAAAACCTTCAATTCTTCAATATCAATTTCGGGGTACACCCGAGAAGTGAAACACAACTTTTTTTCAGGATCCACTGGGGATGTATTGGATGGGCCCCTTTTGGGCTTCTCCAGCTTCTTTTCTCTAGTGGGCTTCTCCACTTTCCTCCCTTTTCTTCCTCAACAAAATTTCTCTCTTTAGCCTTTTTGGCTTTGTATCAATATAATCCTCTTCTTCACTCCTTTCAAATTCACTTTTTCTTTCGATTTTCTCTCTCTTTTTCTCTTCTCTTTTCTTTCACTTTTCAAATCTTTAGCCGCTATGGACAACGCACGGACCCCAGACTTGCTTGCTTGGGATCAAGATCACCTACAGTGCACCCTGTGCTCAATTTCGATCTATCTATTGGAGATGAGATCCCCCTTTTTGTGGACGTCCGATCCCATATCCGCTGATTGGCTACAGGAGAGGTTAGTACCCAATTTCTTTGATTTTTCCTGCAAATATGGTTAAATAACATCAGGTTACTGTTTATAGATGCATGTTTATTGTTTTAACCGAGAAAAATTTAATCAAATTGTATAAAATTGTGAAAAATCGAATTTCTGTGTCAGGTTGCCGACATGAAGAGGTGTCGCCTCTTTAATGAGGTGTCGGCTCTTCGATGAGGCGATCGCCTCATCGATGAGGCGATCGCCTCCTTACAAAGAGGCAGTTGCCTCTTCGTGTGGAGGCGACCTGACAAAGAGGCGACGCCCCTTCGATGGAGCGTTCGCCTCTACGAGTAGAGGCGTTTACCTCAGCACCAGAATTCTGCAAAAATATTTATTTTTATTCACACAAAATAGCAATTAAACTTCCTATATTGTTTTGTAGCTCGATGTACACACTCTCAAGGGTGCTGGAAACTTCAGTGGTGCCCGTATTGTTAGCATAGATGAGCCCTATTGCCATTTTTTTATGAATAATGACATTGTATTAATCCCTATGGCAATATAATATTCATTTAAATAAAGGGTTTATTTATTTGAGTATTTACCCTTTAGCATTTTGTTAAATATGTTTATTATCAAGAGTTGATAATATGAGTTACAAACGTATTTAGTACATATGCTATAAATTGTTCATAGTCGATTAATTAATATTTAGGTAATATTAATTAGACTATCATTTCTATCTATTTTCCTTGATTAGTATGAAATACTAATAGTGGGAGGTAGTGAGTCTCATGCTACTTGATATGAGATATCAGAATAGACATGTGGGTACTCATGTGATGGGTGGATCAAACGTGACGTTAGTTATGTTATTGCGAAGATATTCACTTATGATCAACAATCACAGTCTAGGTCATAATAGTGCATATGGTCCTTTGACCTGAGATGGCACGGT